>PVIJ01004720.1:0-113498 GCA_004024925.1 Scalopus aquaticus | reverse complement strand
GAGAGGGTTCACCAGAGACAGAGTGGGGAGCAGAACAGGCAGATCGACAGAAATACACTGCTGAGGGGAGCAGCGGGGCCAGGCAGGAGAGGTCTGCCGCGCCATGTGGGAATCTCCCCGGCTGGGCATCGAACTCGTGTTGCTGCTGCTGACAGCTCCACAGTGCAGCACTTAACCACTGTGCCACCAGGGAGGCCCATTCCCCTACTTCTGATACAATTTTTCTTTAAGATATTGCTCTTCAATCCCATTGTTCTTTTTTTTTTTTTTAAATTTATTTATTTGTGCATACAAGCTGGAGTGCAGGCCAGAAGTGTGGGGCAGTGAGAGGGTTCACCAGAGACAGTGTGGGTAGCAGAACAGGCAGATTGACCAAAACACACTGCTGAGGGGAGCAGCAGGTGAGGCAGGAGAGGTCTGCTGCGCCATGTGGGAATCTCCCTAGCCATGCATCGAACTAATACTGCAGCTGCAGACAGCTCCACAGTGCTGCGCTTAACCAGTTGTGCCAGCAGGGAGGCCCACCCCATTGTTCTTTTTCTACCCAACAGAGTTAAAAGCCTAGTATTCTGCTGTGGCAAACATTTCTATGCTCTGCTGAAGCAAAGAGAATCCCTGGAAGCCAAGAAGGATGACTTTGCCATCATCCGAATAGAGGAACTCTGCCCTTTCCCCTTGGACTCATTGCAACAAGAGATGAGCAAATACACAAACATTAAAGGTAAAGGGTTGTTCTTGTTAGGATTGGTTTTCAGATGCCTGAAATCCTTTCTAACTTTCTCAAGTAAAAAGAGATTATGGGCGCCATGTGAGTTATTAGACAACTGAATTTCATGGAATCTGGAGATATGAAGAGCCAACATCTCCATCTTTTTGTTTTTCTTTTTTTTTTTGGTTTCCCTCTTAGTCATTCCTTCTCTCATCTAAGACATCTAATTTTTGGAGAGTTTGGAAGCAATCAGTGTTACGCTGTCATTTTCGAGAAATCCAGTAAAATGGTCAAAGACAAGTCTTTTCAACAAAGGGAACTGGAATAATTGCACATCTATGTGCACCTTATATAGAAATTAACTCAAAAATGATGATAGAACTAAATTTAAATGGAAAAACATAAAGCTTCTTGAAGACTATAGGAAAAAAATCTTCCCTACCTTGGCTTAAACAAAAAGTTCTTACATGCAACACTAAAATCACATTCCATAAAGGAAAAACTAGACTTTTATCAAAATGAAAAAATTTGTACTGTTAAGAAAAAGACAGGCCATACATTGGGTGAAAATATTTGTAAATACATATCTGACAAAGAACTATCCAGAATATCAAGAGAGCTTTTAAAAGTCAGTAGTGAAACCAAAAGTCAATAGTAAAAACCCAATTATTCAAAGTTTGTTTTTTTTTTTTTAATATGTATTTATTTGTACATACAGCTGGGGTACAGGCCAGAGGTGTGGAGCTGTGAGAGGCTTCACCAGAGACTGAGTAGGGAGCAGAACAGGCAGATCAGAAGTACACTGCTGAGGGGAGCAGCGGGCTAGGCAGGAGAGGTCTGCCGCGCCATGTGGGATTCTCCCTGGCCAGGCATCGAACTCGCATAGCAGCTGCCGACAGCTCCACAGCGCAGCGCTTAACCACTGCGCCACCAGGGAGGCCCAAATTATTCAAAGTTTTAAAATGATTTGTACAGGCACTTTACCAAAACCAGGTGATGATATGAAAGCATGCTCAACGTGTTAGTGATAAAATGAAATACAAGTTAAGCCAAATGAGATATATATGTTTATAGACCAATATTGGAGTGACTGAAATGAAAACAAAACAATGAATTGGTGATGGTGAGCACTGAAGGATGCACAGGGATTCGCTGCTAGCGCAAACTGATAGGGTTCTTGTAGAAGACAGTTTTTCAATTTCTTATAAGGTCATATAGAGTAACCAGATGGCCTAACAATCCAACCCCTAGATATTTATCCAAAGGAAGAGAAAACGTGCTCGGAGAAAAATCTGTATTTAGAGCAGCTTTATTCACAATTGCCCCCAGCTGGAAGCACCAAATGTCCCTTAACCAGTGAGTATGAATAGATAGTCTGTGGCCCATCCATACACTAGCATACTATACAGCCATAAAAGGGAGTGAGCTGTTGCTGTAGACAAAGTCGCAGATGTATTTTGCTATTTCAAGGAAGCCCAATGCAAAGAACTACATATTGTATGATGCCATTTACCTGTCATTCTAGAAAAAGTAAACCTGTAGGGAGAGAGATAAGATCATTGGTTGCCAGAGGTTGGGATGGGAAAAGGAGGGGACTTCAAAGGACACGGTGAGGGAAATTTGTGGATTAATAGAATTGTCCTGTTTCATGAGTGTGGTGGTGGGGACATGACTATGAATCATGAAAAAAACAAAAACAAAAACAAAAAGGACAAGCAATACTATGCCACATTGGAAAGACACATATTTACTTGAGGTTGAATATATATTTTTAAAGATTTATTTATTTATGCATACAAGCTGGGGTGTAGGCCAGCGGTGTGGGGTGGTGAGAGGATTCACCCAAGACAGAATGGGGAGCAGAACAGGCAGATAGACTGAAGTACACTGCTGAAGGAGCAGTGGGCAAGACAGGAGAGGTCTGCTGCGCCATGTGGAAAGCTCCCTGGCTGGGGATGGAATGCGTGCTGCAGTGGCTCTGGACAGCTTCATAGTGCTGAGATCTAACCGTTGCACCACCAGGGAGGCCCGAGGTTGAATATTGACACATTTGTATATTTATGTGTTTGGATACATACAAACATGCACACACACACACACACACACACACACACACACACTTTGTGTTTTATATATGTTTATTTGAGGTACTGAAATGACTTTCCTCTTTTGTAGATTTTATCTGGAGTCAGGAGGAGCCTCAGAACATGGGTCCGTGGTTTTTTGTTTCTCCAAGGTTTGAAAAGCAACTGGCTTGCAAGGTAATAGCACTTTCTCTCTTGCAGTGTTTTCCATGAGTGTTTCTCCTAGAGTGACAACAAATGGATTTAGTTCCTATTATCAGTCCAACTCCTTTAAATGTAAAAAATGAAAATTTTGTTTTAGACTATTCTTCTAGAATAAAATGCTGAGTGTCTATCCCTATATATGTGGACATACTAGTATCGTGTTTTCTAAAAAAGTGATTATATTAAAAAAAAAAGTAAAAGCCCTTACCTATTAGCTCCCTTCCCTGCTATCCTACTCAGCATTCTAGTCCTATAGGTCAGTATCCATCTCCTGGGGAGCAGGGCGATGAGCAGGCTGGTTTACAGTGACTACTGTCAACACTTGTTCCAGACCCAGCCACAAAGGGAAAAACAATGAGCAGTATGCTTCTGTTTCTATTCTGCTTTGATTAGAACTCAGTTTACTCATTTGATGCTAGTTTGCAAGGTTCAGATTATTTTCACATATACATAGTTCTAATTTAGGAAGTTCTACAGTAAGGCCAATAAATAATTACTTAAGAATAAATATAAGTATTTATCTCAATCTTATCATACCTGGAATTTAGATAGTTTTTAGTTGTAGCATATATCACCCTGCAATCTTTATTTTTCCAAAAAGACGATTCATACTTAAACAGCCTAAGAGAAATTCATGCACTGCTTTGAGAGAACTAACCAGAGTTCCAGTCAGGTCAAATGTCAACTGATTTCTTTTCTGCTTCAATGATAGCTCCGTCTTGTGAGCCGACCCCCTTTGCCAACACCTGCTGTAGGCATTGGCACTATTCACCTGCAGCAGCATGAATATATCCTCACCAAGACCTTTGCTTGATGACATCCTTTGAAAAGATACAACTTCCTTCTGAGAAAATTGCCGGAAGAAGAAAGGACTGCTTCCCCCTGCTCTCTCCTATGGCATTAAACATTAAACCACTGTATTCCTCTGTGGTGTTGGGATTTATTAAGACAGTTTGATTTGGAATAAATGGAATAACTAAGAAAATTGTTCATCAATATGTGAAACACACAAGTCAATTTTATCCTTAAAAGCACAACAGTGTTATGTTTTGGTTAGATCTGAGCGAAGTTGTAGAGTTAGGTCATTATCCAGATTTTTTCAGACGTCACTCTTTCTAATTCACTATTTATGCTCAGGAACAGTTCTTTTACTTGAATCTGTGTCTATGATGAGCTCAACATCGTCTCTCAGTTTGTTTGATGGACATCTCCTTTGTTAATTTCTCACTTCTTTCCTGTGACTACCAATATTTTCCTTTTATGTAATACCTGGTGTAATACCTGGTGCTTTCCTGCCACTGTGAAAACTATGTCACCAAACACAAAACTACAGTGTTCTTTCAAATTACTTCTTTTAACCATAATTCTTAAATATAAGTCCTAGTGAATAGAAATGTTTCTATGATCGTTTAGCATGCCATTATTAAGTTAAGGAGTTTAGTTTCATTGAAATTGATTTATGGGCTACTATGCCATAGTATCTTTTCTTTTTAAATTGTTCTTGCAGTGATATCTTCATATTTTAAATTAATTTTGGGTGGCTGACATGGGGATTTCAGTCCCTGTGAATCAGTCTTGCCTCTAAAAACTCTGATGCCATGTGATGTTTATTTGTGGTGTTCAAGGAGCACTTTAACTTTGACAACAGAGCATCCCACTGCCAGGTATTTGGAATTTCTAGAGATCACCCACCTACCTCCTTAGTTTAAAATTAAATGTAGTAATGGAAAGATAACTAATAGTCACAAACTGCATAGCTTCACTTGACTTGGTGCTACAGAAATTTTACCACCTACCATTCTGCGCTGGGACACTGCTCTTCTCGGAAATGAAGGGGTGAAGTTCAGGGCATTGGGACACCCTCTTAACTTTTACTGGCAACTGGTAATGCTTTTCAGAACCAATGAATATGTTGTTCTGGCTGTGGCAATAAATTCGTGATTCATATCTTAAATGTACGCATTAGGGTATTGATTTAACATTTCTGTAATATTTACATTCCTTTTTCTTACTTTCTTTTTCATTCCTTTTTCTTTCTTATATACCCTAGTACTTTATTCCTCTGTCAAGTCTTATAAATCATGTAACTTAGTGCCACTCATGCAAATCAGTAAAATCACAAAATTTTTAATGAGAACAGTTATCAATGTTGTATATTGAACTAGAAAAAAAATAAAAGCAGTGTCAATTTTTCCTCAGATGTCTTGGTTTCTTGAATTAAAGAATTTCAAAAGTCTAAGGATGAAATGAAATGGGAAAGATTTTTTTAAGTGTAGCTTAGATCTCTCCAGATTTCTGACTTTATACCTCACAAGTCTGTTTTCTTATTATATCTACTCCAACATGAGCCACAAAATGTGTCTTCTGTATTTCAACTATCTTAGAGTATGTGAGATCACCACTTTGGCAGAGCGTATTTTCCAAAACAATTGTAAAAATTGCTCTCTGGCTAAAGTCGAATGATGTGTCTTGTTTCAGCAGCAGCGAGGTTGCAGAGGTTTAAATTTTGAGTAAAGAAAATAAATGAGGGCCTTATGTATCAAGCTCCTAATTTTCACACCTTTCAGAGGTGGCTATTACCCTTATTTCACCTTTGTAACTCAGAAAGATTCATTGCCCAGAGCCATTAAGTAGAGGAGGGATTAAATATAGGGCTGAATGATTTCTAAGACAGTGCTTTTCCTTAAACCTACCCTGGACAAGAAGGGATAAAAATCCAAACATAATCCTGTTGTATTTTCGGAGAAGCTTAAGAAGGAATATACATAATAGCCGAGAGTTCTTAAACTACTAACTATAGATACCGTGTTACAAATTTTTGAAAACTTCAAAAGGTTCCGATAAGATGGAAGCAAAAAGTAAGGCTGTTTGGGTCACACCAGATCTCAGGAAGGCTCAAAATCCGAACCCAGGGCCAGTCCTCTCCGAGTAGCCCCGATGGCTGGGTCCAGACCCACCACGCCTGGCTGCACCCGGACCGCGGCATTTCCGGCGGGGCACCAAAGAGACCTGGGCCGAACGTAGGGTCGAGAAATAGGGGTTACTTGGACGCCGAGCTCGGAAATGCGCCGTGATGGGTAGATCCCGGCCGCCCCAGTCAGGTGGAAGCTCCCAAACTTCCTGAGTCCGCTCGAGCAAACTCAATGGCAGCGCCGGCTGTAGCCATGGCAACGAGGCGGACGTAGGACTCAGCTGCTGCCAACCGCCCGGGCCTCGTCAGGGGGCGGGGCGGGATAGAGTCACGTGCCCAGGGGCGGAGTCTGCGCGGGGCTGGCCGGAGCGCTTAGGTAGCTGGCGCGGAGGCCCCAGCAGCGGGACTCCAGCGAAAGCAGCGCCGAGGCCGCTGTGCCCCGCCGGGCCGCCCAGCCACCGCCATGGGCAGTAAGTAGCGGCGGCGCGCCGGGGCTAGCGGGGTGGCGGCTAGAACAGGGCTCTGACCCAAGGTGCGGGCTCGCCCGGCTGCGGGCTGTGGGATGGGCAGCCGCTCGGGGTCGTCCGCCCCGCGGGTCAAGGGAGGCGCGGGCCGCGCGGGGCCGCTGCGGAGGGCGCGGGCCGGGGACCTCGGCCGAAGATCCTCCAAGCCCAGCGAGGCCCTGCCCTGGACCACTGCGGGACCGGTACCCGGAGGCCCGGGGTTTGCGCTCCGTGGGTGGCGAGGAGCGGAGGATGGCGTGGGGAGGCCATTGGTTTGGGGGGCGGGGAGTTAGAGAACTGGGCGAGACCTGGACCACTTTTAATTTTTTAGGACCTAATTAGGAAGCGATATGTTTATTCGCATATCGTCCTTCCTTTGCCTGTTTGTGGTGATGAATAAAACCCTCTAACTTGTTTAATTTTTAAAAATGTGATGCATGATTTGTCTTTTAGGGGAGGGAAGGAGTGTGATTAGTAGCATAGCGACTAATCTGATTTTTCTTAACATCTTCATTTCGTTCAGCAGCTGGCGCTTTCTGAGAACGTTGTATAAGCCTTAGGGACAAGGCCTTGTATTATGGGGATCTTTTGCGGGCCCTTTCCTGAACGCTCAACTCCACATATGTTCGTATATACTGCATAGCTGTAAGGTGTTTGGTGGAGGAATGGGTAACTCAAGCTGTGCACCCATTCGCCAAACTAGTGGACTTTCGGTGGAAACTGGAAAAGAAGTAGAGATTCCCTCTCTCAATCTTTAATTTATAGTATAATCGGTAAAATACTGCAACACAAGGGGTGGGGGTGGGGGGCACAAGCCAACAAAAAAAGAGGCATTGCTTAAACACGAATACTCCAACACAGTTGATAATAAAATAGCAAGAAATCCGGTGGGTGGCATAGATTGAGGTGAGAAGGAAAAGAGATAAAAGAGACCCCATGAAGTTTCCCCAAGTGATTGATACTTGTTTTGCATTAAAGATTAATGTTTTCATAATTCAGATTTGCTTTGCAAATACTAGTCCAAAATGGTACTTTGGCAGCAAACATCTGCTCATGAGAATTTCTAAATTCTTTATCAAACATCAGTAAGTGCCGTCATTTTGAGAGGTTTTATTTAAAAGATAGTACAGTAAACTTTTGACTAACTGGGGAAATTACACATCAGTTTTAAATCAATTTCATGATGTTACTATACAGAAGTCAGTGTCTGTAGGGGAAGATGTTCTTAAGTAATAGCTAGTTGTGACTTGTGGTGTTTCTGCACATTTCAGACCTTGGCAAAGACTAAAGTTTGAGAGATTATTATCTTCGTGCTCCAGTTCTTTGGCAAGACTTCAGTCATTCCAGACCATAATAGCTATCCTTAAAGAACCTTGGCTTATCTTTTTTATATTGTAAGAGTAGTTTGGGAAACAATACTTTCTAATGAAATGTAATTGTCATTCTCTGGCTGATTTTTTTGTACATGAGCAAGTACAAGTACATTGAGATGATTAAGTGGAAGAACACCATGCAATGAATAGTAACTTAATGCAATGAAGTAGAGATTGTATCTTGTAAGTTACTTTTCGAAGGTCATTACATGGTTTTTTTCATATAAGCATTTCAGCATTTTTCACTTTAAATCAGTTCTGCGCTACCAACCCATTTTCCTGTTGTACTTTTACTCTTCTGATGGCCTATTGTTTTCTATTACATATTGTTGGTGGGTACCGTAGTAGACTGCATTTTTTCTTTACTGATGTTAGGATGTTCGTTGGATCACTTTTTTTTTTGTACTTTTGTACTTTTTGTGCTTTTCCTGTTGTACTTTTACTCTTCTGATGGCCTGCTGTTTTCTACTATTGCATATTGTTGGTGGGTACCATAGTAGACTGCATTTTTTCTTTACTGATGTTAGGATGTTCGTTGGATCACTTTTTTTTTTGTACTTATAAAAAGGCTGGATGCAAGCATGAGCATGCCAACTCATGGTAAAAGGAAACTTGATGTTTGCTACTACTAGTTAGCCCTTAAACCTTTTGGATTTTTTGATGCTTGAATTATTTCTCTTCCTTATATATTTGAAATGGAGAGCATTAGGATTAATTTTGATGGTGGATTGCCTATAACAGAAAATTTGGATTTGATTCAATAAAAAGACATCTCTTTTTAAAAAATAATAGGGATATTTATTCTTTTTTTTTTTTAACAGTCAAATTTTTAGAAGTTATCAAACCTTTCTGTGCAGTTTTACCAGAAATTCAGAAACCTGAAAGGAAGGTAAGTGTAATTTTTCAGTAATATAGAAGGTAGCTGAATGACTGACTTTGCTGAACTAGTAATATTGGCTTACTTTCCTGTACCCTTTCTGGTTGTAATTGGAAAAATATCGCTCTTCCTTCTTGCAGTTGGGCAAATCTGTTGATAGTATAGACCTGCTTGTGGCTCTGTAGATTCTTCTGGTATCAAAAGTGACTTTTCTTCAAGTTGTAACATTTCCATAACAAGTGTCTTTGTCTTTGTGTTAGATAAGATATAGTATTCTCCTCTCTCTAGTCATCCTTTATAATTGCTGTCATGAACTGTGCTTTTTAATGATGTGATCCACTGCCCTGTGAATGACCCTATCTGCTGGGTTGGTTTTGATGAGTGTTCCTGGTTCACATAAATGAATTGTGATTGTGTAAGTATATGCCTCTCATTTTTTGGATTCATTTAATGCAAAGAAAAATCACACAACACATTCAGAAGCTAATGTGACTGCATCAAATTGCTCTTCCATTGTTGTGCACTTTTGGAGTTTAGATATAGAAATTCCAAAATACTATTAATTGAAGAGCTCAGACATTCCTCTTCTGTCTTCTAATTTCCCATGAAGCTAACTGGAATATAGGGTTATAGAAAGAGATAGGTAAAACTTTTGTTAAACTCACAGTTTTTTTTAGAAGTACGTATTTTTCATGGCTTTGAGATTGTAAAAATAATTGATCCAGTTAGATGAAAGGTGTACTAACCAACTAGCTTTTCATATTCTGTGACATTCTATTACATTGCAGGCAGTTAGCTTTGCACAGTACTGTGCAATCTGTTATGTGTGAATACTGGATCTGTGCCTTGCTTTGCATCCTTTCAGTCCAGTTAATATGGTCCAGTGTGATAAGACCTGCCTATATTTAAATTACTTAATTCTTGTTAAAGTTATATTTGTGAAGTTCAACTTTTTGTTAAATGCTTCTAAATATGGGTAAGAGTACTATGGGAACATATCATGACTGGAAATGTAGGTTAAGCTTTAATATGAACTTTTTCTTTATATTTGCCATTTCTTGCTTTTGATTGATCAATCCTTTTATTTGTTATATAGATCCAGTTTAGAGAGAAGGTACTATGGACTGCTATAACTCTCTTCATTTTCTTAGTATGTTGTCAGGTACGTAACCATGATATTTACGTACGTTTCTATACTATTGTTCTAAGGTTTTGGTTAATTGGAACTTAACCAACTTATTTTAGTTAAAATCATAAATATATAGAATTATTTTGTGCATCATTACTTTTAATAAGTAGAAATGTTGTCATGAGTGAAAATGTTTTTCTTGTTTTGTATTTCGTTTGGTTTACTTGTGGGTTTGAACACGTTTTTTCAGTTTTCAGTTAATGTTTTTTTTTTTAAAGATTTATTTATTTATGCATACAAGCTGGGGTACAGGCCAGAGGTGTGGGGCGGTGAGAGGGTTCACCAGAGACAGAGTGGGGAGCAGAACAGGAAGATCGATGGAAACACGCTGCTGAGGGGAGCAGTGGGCGAGGCAGGAGAGGTCTGCTGCACCATGTGGGAAACTCGCATCTCCGCTGCTGACAGCTCCACAGTGCAGTGCTTAACCACTGCGCCACCAGGGAGGCCCTCAGTTAATGTTTTTACCCATTTTTTTTTCTGGAGATTTTTCTCCTTACAGATTTAGGACAAGTTTTTATATATGAAAATGTTAAACCTTTGGCATATTTTTTTTTCCATTTTGTTTGCTTTTATCATGTTGTTAATAGTATGTATTAATTTTAAAAATCCCCAAAAGCCAAATTTTAGAACCCAGAGATATATTGTACTTATAAATTAATAAAATTTAATGAATCTATTTTGATAAAATTTTGCAGAGATTAAGTTCATGCAACTGTGACCTACCCATGTCACAGGGTTGTTATGAGGATTAAATTAGAAAATTTAAGTGAAAGTTTTTGAGGATTTTGAAAAGCTCTTGAGATACATATAAGAAAGTTAAAAAAAAATTAGGAAGCATAAAATGATTAGATTTATATTGTGGAAAAAGCCAAATACATTATTTTGAAGAATGCAGTGATTTGATCCTTAGACTGTTTTACCACATACTTAGTTTGCAGTTGTTTTGGGTGGCCGATAAATAGAACTTTTAAAACAGAAAAGTGGAAGAAAGTACAGTCATCCATATTTCTTCTTTTTTTTTTTTAACATACAAGCTGGGGTACAGGCCAGAGGCGTGGGACGGCGAGAGGGTTCACCAGAGGCAGAGTGGGGAGCAGAACAGGCAGATCAGAAGTACACTGCTGAGGGGAGCAGCGGGTGAGGCAGGAGAGGTCTGCCCTACCATGTGGGATTCTCCCTGGCCGGGCGTTGAACTAGTGTCCCTGCTGCCGACAGCTCCACAGCGCAGCACTTGGTAGAAATATGGATGACTGGGGCCTCCCCGGTGGCGCAGCGGTTGTTTACTTTCGAGCATATTAGAAATTCTCCCCTTCATTTAAAGAATTTCAATATTATGGAGTTAGAATTTGTACACAGTAAAATACACTCATTTTTTATGTGCATTTTGAGAAGTTTGACACATAAAAACCCAGGAACCTACTACCTCAGTAGATTGTGTTTCTATTACTGTTTCTCCACAATATTTCTGTCACCACAGCATTCTGTCTGACTTTTCCTATCAGTCTCCATCTAACTTCCATTCCCAGGCAGCAACTGATCTGCTTTCTGTTTCTTTGATATGTTTTTACAGTTAAAAAAATGAGATCATAAAGTATTACTCCTTAGTGTCTGACTTCATTAGCTTTTTGAGATTCATCCTTGTTGCTCTTTTTCTTCTTAGATTTTGTTACATGTCACGTAAGGGTTCTTACCTTCGACTGAGAAGGGCTGTGTTCCCTTTCTTGGCGTTTATTTTACATGTTATTAAAAAAGGTATTTTCTTGTGTATAATGGGAGGGCACTTTCTGTAATTTAAATGTAATTTGACATCTTAACCCAGAAATATCTTGCTAGGTTTTCACTTCACACTGTCTTTGGAAATTGCTAGTGCTGATTTTCTGTTTGCTCATTTCAGGGTTCCATTAAAGCTTAGAATGCTTGTTTCTCTGAAGTATTATATTTTCTCAAGTTGAATCCTGTTGTTGCGTGTAATATAAGGTTGAAGTCTACAACTCTGTGACTGGTAAATTCATAGGAAAATAACTCCTGTTTCTGTGCAACTATTGAATATGATCTTGTAGCTATAGAGTTTACTAAGAGGAATAAAATTAGAAACTGACAATAATAATTCTGTTGACTACAAGAAAGGAGGGACTATCATTGCTTAGGGGAGGTTGGCTGACTTTTTCTTGTTCAGATCCCACAAAGCATCTAACCGTGGAGGTAATGGCTATTTTTATGAGACACAATTAGGGAAAGTAATTTGACGAACTGACCTTTTCCCCATTTAGGGAGTATTGTGGTATGGACTATTCTGTAATGTTAATTGGTTTTTGTACAGTAACTTTCTTCCTCTCCAGCTCTCACCTTAGTTGAAGTGTATCTGCAACTGTAGAGTACACATAAAATACCCATGGTTCTTAATTCATTGATTTTTATCCATGTAATAAATTCACACATCCAGAAATTTAGGTTGACCAGATGGGTTGTTTAAAATTGCTGGCAGCAGCTTTGGGTACTTTTTTTTAATCAGCTTCATATAGAGGTTTTTGAAATTAGAAATGTTTTTGTGTCTGATCTCCACAGGGGACTGGTGGGGGACTATGATCAAATACCATGTGAGGAAGCAATCTGCAATGAGGTGTTTTTTCTTACTAATTAAAAAGTAAGATATGATCAATTTAGAAACTTTGATCACTTGAAAGAATAAAGAAGAAAAAGTTAACCATCATCCCACTACCACAGATAATTACTGTTTAAGATTTTTATTCATTTATTTTTAACAAATGATTATCAATTTATTGAAAAGGTTAACTTAAGCATCTGCAATGGTGACTTCAACTCAGCTCCCGGCTCAGTGCTGTTTGGCATCTGTTTAACAACCCAGTAGGACTGTGCAAGTCAATGAGTTGCTTGTGAATCCTCATCTGAAAATGACCCCAAGTCTTAGAACCTTCACCACATAGACTTTTCCTTGTAGTGATTCTCAGAGTCCTGGTAGGCATCCAGACTGGTCCTTTTACTTCGAGGATCTTATCCTTTGTGCCTCCGATCAAGTTGGCATGCAGCTTCTCCAATGTTTTCACTTTGCGGCTGGTTAGAGTAATTCTAATTTGATGAATTGCCACCTCCAGTTCCACGGGTGTCTTTACACTATCTTTAAAAGCCATGGCTGCAGAGTACCTTCCTGATGGACTTGTTCCTCAGCGAGAGAGAACAGGGGTGAGTCAGGAACAGAAGTTGATGGTCAAGAACTTCTGCGAGGGGGCCTCCCTGGTAGCGCAGCGGTTAAGCGCTGCGCTGTGGAGCTGTCGGCAGCGGTGATGCGAGTTTGACGCCCAGCCAGGGAGATTCCCACATGGTGCGGCAGACCTCTCCTGCCTCGCCCGCTGCTCCCCTCAGCAGTGTATTTCTGATCTGCCTGTTCTACTCCCCACTCTGTCTCTGGTGAACCCTCTCTCTGGCCTGTACCCCAGCTTGTATGTATAAATAAATAAATCTTTAAAAAAAAAAAAAAAAAAGAACTTCTGCGAAACTGTGACCAAGTCTTGCACAGAAAAAAAGCTATTCAAGATTTTAAAAGACTTTTATAATAGTTTTATCTTTAATATTTATTTTTACAGTGTTGAGCTTTTACTTTATACAGTTTTGTACCTTTCCTTTTATTCTAGGGTTTCTCAGTAGCACTATTGAATTTTAGGTGAGAAAGTTCTTTATTGTGGAGAGTTATTCATTCATTGTAGGATGTTCAGCATCATTCCTGAGCTTCTAGATGCCAGTGGCATCCTCCCTCAAGTTGTGGAAACAAAAATGTCTACAGTTATTCCAGACTGTCCTGAAAGAGCTAAAATTGCCCCAGACTGAGAGCCACTGTTTTATATTTATTATAATGTAAGCACTTACTTATGTTATTATATACGTCATAAGCACGATTTTTAGTGTCTACAGAATATTCCACTCTTTATATCATCTTCAGTTTACATTTCGAATGTGACTGTGATCGGGCCTCCCTGGTGGCACAAGGGGTTAAGTCTCAGCCACTCTAGCATAGTTCGGTCCCCCTGCCAGGGAGCTTCCCACATGGTGCAGCAGACCTCTCTCTCCTGTCCTGCCCGCTGCTCCCCTCAGCAGTATATTTCAGTCAATCTGCCTGTTCTGCTCCCCACTCTGTCTCTAGTGAATCCTCTCACCCTCCCCCACACTTCTGGTCTGCACTGCAGCTCTTGTATGCGTAAATAAATAAATCTTTAAAAAAAAAAACTTTAAAAATATGGCTGTCATTAATACATGAAACTAAAATTATCCTATGACTGGATGGATATATCCTGTAATTTACTGATAGTATTATTTATTTATTTTTTAAAGTTGTATTATTTTAAATTGCAGTTAAAAAACATCAAATTTGCCATCTTAACCATTTTGAAGTGTACAGTACAATAATGTTAATTATTGTCACATTGTTCACTGGATCTTTGTACTTACAGGAGTATTTACTGGTATTTAGTACTAGTGATATGTTGTCAGTAATGATTTCTGTTGTGGTTTTCTTCAAAGAACTTTTCCTTGAAGGTATGCTTGTTTTTGATGTAGAACATGAAAAGTAGTATGACTTATTTTAGGTATTGCAGACGTGAGGTTAATATATTATAAGTTAAATTCAAACTTATTAAATTAGGTACAAATTTGTATAATGCATTTTTGTAAAATATTTTATGTAATAACAGATACCGCTATTTGGAATCATGTCATCAGATTCTGCAGATCCTTTCTACTGGATGAGAGTTATTCTTGCATCCAACAGAGGTATGTGCTGCTTTTCTTGTCTCCATACTCATACTGACATCAAATAGATCTGGAAACAAATATTTTTTGATGTCTACAGGAAGGGAAAGGATATAATAAAAGAAACTCATTGCCTAGGAGAAGAGACCAAAATGTAAATAGTTATAAAACTGTATGCTTATTGTAATAATAGAAATATGTGTGAAATCTAGGGATACAGCAGAAACTGACGTGATTAGTGCTTTCTAAAACTTTGGTTTGCCATCCTTGCATGGATTGTGCTTGCTTTGAGAATCTAATTAAATTTATCCTTTACCAAGAAAAATATATTTATGCCCAAACATTCAGATTTTACTAAAATCTCAGGGGATTCACAGACCCTTTGAAATCTATATTTGGGTTTTTCTTTGGACTGAAGTGCCCTGATCTGCACTGTCAGAGAGGCGATAATTCTAGAAGAACATTTGAACTGGAGTCTGGTTTTGGACTAATGGAATAGAGAGAAGCTTGAACATACACTCATGAAGTCACAGGATAAAGTCTAGGAGGCTTAGGGAGTCCGGGGGAGCGGAGGATGCTGGTCAGTGAGGTAGAAGGAGTAATAGATGCTGGATCATGAGGTTTCTTGCATTTAGAGAATAGTGATTGATGGGTTTTTTTTTTGAAACACTTTAAATAGTTTTCAGGTATTTAGGGGGTAATATTTTTTAGATTATAAAAGTAGTATTGGTTAATTTTTAAAAAATACCTTGTGTGGGCCTCCCTGGTGGCACAACTGGCTAAGCGCAGCACTATGAAGCTATCCGCAGCCACTGCAGCACGAGTTCGATACCCGGCCAGGGAGATTCCCACATAGCGCAGCAGACCTCTCCTGTCTCGCCCGCTGCTCCCCTCTGCAGTGTATTTCAGTTGATCTGCCTGTTCTGCTCCCCGCTCTGTCTCTGGTGAATCCTCTCACCACTCTACACCTCTGGCCTACACCCCAGCTTGTATGCATAAATAAAATAAATCTTTAAAAAAAAAAAATACCGTGTGTGTGTGTGTGTGTGTGTGTGTTTGTTTGTTTATGTGTGTTTGTGTGTGTGTGTGTGTGTGTAGACAAATTTAAATGAGCTGAAAATGAAAGTCTCACTTCTCAGGAGTAACTTCTGGAAAGATAATTGGTTGATGAATTCTGACTTTCTCTGCATACATCATCATACATGTAAATCTATGTACTTTTTTTTTCAATTCAAATTTTATATAACTGTTCCTGCTATTTGGTAGTAATGTTCTGGTACTTGGTGTGTTTACTTAATACCTTGGATGAGTTATTTCATTTCATAACCATATACTGTTTTGCTATATGAATATGTCATGGTTTATTTAATCATTCATTCATTCACTTCTAATATTGCCTGAGGTCTTACTGTGTGTCAAGCTTTGTGCTAAGTGCTGGGATTAGAGCAGTGAACAAAATGGCTTTTAATGTCAGGCAATTTATATTCTGTTTGGGGAAGTAGATTCCACATGAAGTATGTTTCAGAGAAGTGGGGAGGCCTCTTTAGGGATGTAATGTTGGAGCAGGGATCTTCAGGAAGTGAGAATGAAGGCCGAGTGAAGATCTGTGGAACATTCTAGGCAATAGCAAGTGCAGTAGCCCTCTTCCTGGAGTGTGATTAATGTATGCAAAGATCAATGAGAATGTTGTTGTGACTAGAAGAACATAAGGAAAGAGTGAAAAGTGGTAGGACACAGTGTTACACATGATCCAAGAACCAGATAAGAAGGGGCTTGTAAGTGAAGTAAGGAGTATATTCTAAGTATGATAGTAAACTTTTCCAAGCTGTTAAGGTTCTCTTCTGTCATAAATTTAGGCTTTTCCCAATTTTATGTGATTGTAAACAATGCTTTAGCAAATGCCGTTACACACTTTTTTTTTTTAAGATTTATTTATTTATGCATACAAGACCTGGGGTGTAGGCCAGAGGTATGGGGGTGGGGGTCTGAGAGGATTCACCAGAGATAGAGTGGGGAGCAGAACAGTGTACTTCTATTGAAGTACACTACTGAGGTGAGCAGCGGGCGAGACAGGAGAGGTCTGCTGTGCCATGTGGGAAGCTCCCTTGCCGGGTATCGAACCGTGGTGCAGTGGCTTTGGTTAGCTTCATAGTGCTGAGACTTGACTGCGCCACCAGTGAGACCTTACTGTCACTCTTAACGTAATTTTTTTAACAGAGCATTTCTAGAGTGTTATAAGGTATATACACTTTATTTTTGGTAGCTAATACTAAATTACCTTTCAAAAGGGTTTATTATTTTATTCTCATAGCAACTGTATATGAAAATGAGCATTTCTCTTCCAACTGTGGAAGGGGAACTAGTAAAAATTAGGATCTGTTATTTAAGTGATACTCCTTTGGTATTGGTGAGCTTGAACATTGTTTTATATTCTTATTAAATATTTGAATTTTTTCTATGAATTGACTTCATTAATGTGTTACTTTTTTGTATAAGTAATAGAAAATTATTAATTTAAACATAAAAATGGGGTTTATTGGGAGATTAATGGTTGTTTTGTGTACTCTAAATAAGAGGTAGAACAACTAAGGCTTGGAGGTAGAGGCAACCAGGACAGTTCTTAGACCTCAGCTAAAAGGAGTAGGACCTGTTCTTTATGATTTAGCTCCAGCAACTACCAGGGTCTTTGGTCTTAGTTGAAAATTCCTTACTACCAGGATTTATACCAGGCCCGGACAGATTTGGTTAGAGCTTTAGTGTTACATAGTACAAATTGGTACTGGTATTCTCTCCTATATTGTCAGTATTTTCCTGAGAAAGAGCATAATTGGGTGCAGTTGCCATGTATTATTTCTTTCTTTTGTTGGTTTGTTCACTTTAAAGTTGATATGTCAGAGCTCTTTGATTGGAATTATGTGCTGTTTGAATATTAGAGATATAAGATCTTTGTCATTTGGGGCCTCCCTGGTGGCGCAGCGGCTAAGAGCTGCGCTGTGGAGCTGTTGGCAGCAGCAAGGCAAGTTTGACGCCTGGCCCAGGAGATTCCCACATGGTGCGGCAGACCTCTCCTGCCTCGCCCACAGCTCCCCTCACCAGTGTATTTCTGTCCATCTGCCTGTTCTGCTCCCCACTCTGTCTCCGGTGAACCCTCTCACTGCCCCACGCCTCTGGCCTGTACCCCAGCTTGTATGCATAAATAAAAAAAAAAATCTAAAAAAAAAAAAAGATCTTTTTCATTTGAGATTGAATATTTTTCTTTTAACTCTTATGCTGTCTTTTATCACCTGGAAATTTCATAGTTGTATCTAATACGTCATTCCGTTTTTATTGTGGCTACTACGTTTTTGTCATGTCTAGAAAGGTCTTCTGAAATTAAAAGCATACTCAATTCCTGTACTTTTGTTATTATAATCATAGTCAATTTTGGTACTTTTATCATTTGTCTTTTATGGTTAAAATTTCAGTTCAGATCCTTTTCCGGTTCATAAGCATGATGATTGGGTGTTCACGCAGTTGTGTGACATGTGCCTCCCTTAAGCCTTGTTACGACGCGGGCACATTACCCTTCTGACATGAAAGAAAAAAAAAATTTCAGTTCATTATTGTTAACCTTTATTTTGATATAAATTATGGGCTAAGGAATCTAAGTTTAATTTTCTTTAAACGGTCAGTTATTGGCTGAAGTTCATTTAGCCTTTTCTCTACTGATTGGAATGACATATTACCTATATCAAATTTCCATTTAGACTTGATTGGGTTTATTTTTGGACTAGATTCATTTAACTTACAAATTTTGGTGACTTGACTTAAAAAAAACAAACTGACCTGCCCCCCAGACTACTGGTTTTAACAATAAGAAATGTTTTAATCTTTTTCTGTTGAAAGTATCTGAGAAGAAATCAAAAATTTTCCAAAGATGGAATATTTTCTCTCATTCAGGGTATGTGCAGCATTTATAAAAGCCAGGATTAAATGGGTAATGTGACAGAATGGCCAGTGGAAATTCGATTTTCACCATTAGAATTACTTAGTTCTACATGTTACCCTACACACGTGGCACATTGGTTTTTTTATTTTTCGCTATAAATACAATACATATTTTCTGTAAAGAGAAACAGAAAATGGATGAGAAAAAAAGAAAAGAAAAATCATTCATAACCCCACTGGATAAAAGTGGCAATATAAACATCTTGACAGCCAGACTAAAATAACAGGAAACTATTTTTCCAGTTAAATACCAAATGAATTCAAATTATACATACTGCTTTCAGTGTTTTTCTCACTTTCATAAACATTTTTCATGCTACTAAATATTGTACATTATTGTTTTAGACAACTTTCAATGTGATTTAAATTGTGAATATGATTTTTATTAATGGTATGTAATTTTTTATTTTGCATTAAAATAAAATGTTAGTTTAAATTTTTGAAATAATGATTTGAACAGAAGTTTTGAAAGATTTCTTTCAAAGGATTTCTTTTATATTTTAAGTTTAGAGTTTACAGGACTTAATTTTTATTATATATAGTAGTGTTTATTCAATGCATTGTTGCAAGGTTGTGTCAATAAATGAGAACTTTTTAGTAGTCAGTATTTAAGAAAAGAAAATTTGTGTGTTAACATTTCAGATATAATTAAGACCTGGGACTTTTCTAAATTAATATGCATGTGTATAGTAAAGATTATTTACTTCTTTCCCTTTTCTTTTTAGGGACATTAATGGAATTGGGTATCTCTCCAATTGTAACATCTGGCTTGATTATGCAGTTGTTAGCTGGAGCCAAAATCATTGAAGTTGGCGATACACCCAAAGACAGAGCTCTGTTCAATGGAGCCCAGAAATGTAAGCATTAATAGAATTCCAGAGCTTTTTCTGAATTTGAGAATTTCGTGGTGAAGATGTTTTTCCGGTCTTTTTCTCTTTGGTTGTAAGCATGTACTCCTTTTTCTCCAGTGTTTGGTATGATCATTACCATTGGGCAAGCCATTGTGTATGTCATGACTGGCATGTATGGGGATCCTGCTGAAATGGGTGCTGGAATTTGTCTCCTTATCATTATTCAGGTAAGAAACTCCGGTTTATTTTGTACACAGATAACAAAGCAGTTGACCTCTTTCATCTGTTGTAACAATTCCTTAGGTATTTACTTTCTTAGCTTTGAAATAATTGTATTTAATTATATCTTGATGATGATGATTATTATTAAGATTTATTATGCATATAAGAATTGGGGTGTAGGCCAGAGGTTTGGGGTGGTGAGAGGACTCACCAGAGACAGAGTGGGGAGCAGAACAGGAGAATCTACTGAAATACACTGCTGAGGGGAGCAGCAGGCTGGCAGCAAGACAGGAGAGGTTCGCTGTGCCATGTGGGAAGATTCCCTGGCCAGGGATCAAACTTGTGCTGCAGTGGCTGCGGACAGCCTCACAATGCTGTGACTTAACCACACGCGCCACCAGGGAGGCCCTATGTCTTGATTATTAAAAAGACATGTATTAATGTAAAAGTTAAAAAATTTCTTGTAATAGCCTCTTCAGTATATAATATAAAGAATTATGCATCATCTGTATTTCATCAATTATAAGATGCACATTTTTCACATTTTACGTCTCTGAATCAGATGTTTTTTTAGAATTGCGATCAGCCAGGTGGGCAGTCAGGATCATTGCCAATGGCCCTGTGTACAGCTTAGTCATAGGTGTAAGGTAATCATCATTGCATCTGTCTGTGTGCGTTGTTGATATAACATATATGAGGTTATATCAATTGCTCTTTAAAAATGTCTTCCAAAAGTCTGCTATGATTTTTTTGTTGTTGAAATGGAAAGTTGTGTGTACACAAAGGCACAGAAAGAACAAACTATATTATGTCTAAGTCTAAAATACCTTTTTTTATAAGTAGAAAATAAAATTTCTTTGTAGTAAGTTATGTCATAGTTTAATTGGCAGTATTTTTTTCTTAGTGGCACACAAAATAATGGCATTACACAAAACATCTAGAGTCAGCAAACTGTCATTTAAACATACATATACTCTGTATTTAGCTTTATGATTTGGAATGGAATTTTAAAATACTAACATAATTATTCCTCTACTTAGTATCTTAAAGACTGTAAAGTTTGGGAGCTATTTTTCTCACATATAATCCTTAAATATCATTTAAAGAAGTTACCCAAGGATAGATTGTGCTTGGGTTATCTAATAATAATTATTGCTACAATTGAGTTAAATAATTATTTATTGGACTTCGGAAAGGATGTTGGATTAAGTTAAACACCGGGCAGCTAGTGTTCTGGGTCTCTTGGAAATGCCTTTTGTTCTCTCTATGAAGTTAGGATTGCTTTAGAAAATTTCTTCTGATGCTTAAAAGGATCAAGTTTGGAAAAATGACTTTGAATGAAAGCAAATGTCCATTTATTAATGTATGCGGAGAAATATGATCATCTCTTGGACTGTCATGATTGACTTTTTTTAAAAATAAGAAATCTCATACAAGAATCAGATCATAATAGATTGTTTAGTGAGCTTGATTCAGGACAAAGAGTTAGATTGTTAAGGTATTTATGAGATAGTAATATTTTGTCTTTTGATGAGGGGAGGAATTTTTCATGGATTGTCAGGTTCTTTGGTAGTTGTATGAGCCTTAGTGTGTTCCCATTTGATATAGGGACATTTCTTTGAAGAATAACGTTTTTATTTCTCCATTGGAAAAACACTTGACTGCGAATTTATGGCCTTTGGGACTTAGGGGAGGAGTTGCAATGGATTGGCAAAAAAGATCCTCTGAAAACTGATTTTGTTATCTTTCGGTGCTTAAGATCTATTCATATGCTTTTGTCAGTGTTGAAGGTACTGATCTACCAGCTGTTGTCTTATGTTTTATCTATTTAAAGCATTTGCTTTGTGCAACCCACAGTATAACCTTGACTTTTTAAAAGACTCAATTGCCTTCTAGCTTTTAGGGCATTATGGATCAGTAAATTTTTTTTCTAGTGTCTTCCTAAGGATATTTAAACTTATAAGAAATCTTAGCTGACTAGTTCTGGGTTAATTAGATAGAATATTGATTTCTGGTAGAGTAAGTATGACTTACAGTTGATATAAAATGGAATTGATCTGTTCTTTTTTTTTTTTCCGTTATCAGAATTCAAGTAATAGTTATATTACAGGAATGAACCAGGTAAAATGGGTATATACTAATTTGTTTACATAAATTCTGGTGTATACATATTTGTATTGTGGTTAATTCTTCTAGTGTTAATGTAAAGAGAAATTTGTCATGTTTGGCTATAGGTGAGTAATGGCCCTTTTGCATCTTTTTTAAGGCATTCCTAATATTGAAAATATGAACACTACTGAAGAGCAATGATTGAATTAGTGTGTTTTCACCTAGAAGCATAGATTTTTAAAGACTGTCTGCTGTTATGTAAGGGTTACAACTGGTATTTCTCAGCTATTCTTGTTTCATTCACTTGGTCAGTGTTTTTCAATTAGAAATCTTGAAATCTTTAAGAGATTCATGGGTATTGTACATTCTACAAGAACATGGAGTTAGCTTTCAGTTATCACTATTTTGGTTAATGAGATGCTTTTAGCTTCCTGGTTTCTCATACCTCTTATAGGCATGTATGCTTTTTACCATCTTTTAACTATTTCTTCAATTAATAGAAAATATTCTCTTTTAGGTCTTACATTTCCTTAGAGAAATGTAAGAGTTTAATTTTCTCAGGATTTACACAAATCACTCTGTAGTCTGATGGACACTGGTCCAAACCAGGGTCTAGAGATTATGGATTATGTGACTGTTTTAAGTTTGTGTTACTTTGGATAGGTCATTTATCAGAAATCTTTGAGTACTTATAAGTATGGGCACGGGTGATTTGGTGCCCATGAAGGGAAAAGAAAGAAGGGGGAGGAAAAAAACCCCAGAAACTGATCTGATTGAGGAAACTTAAGTCTTTTTCTTTCCTTCTCCTTCACTCTTACACTCAAAAAGATCTAAGTTTGTTGCCTCTAGAAAGATAATATATAGATGCTCCCTTAATTTAAGATGCACATGTGAGAGTGCTGTATTGTTTCTTTGGGCATGGGGATCTTCAGTTAAAAAAAAAAGAAACCTGTGATAATAATTTTGGTTGACTGACAGTTTGTGGATAGCTATTCCCTATATGGGGTTGGGTTTCTGTCTTTATGATTGGTGGTAGTATGTTTATTTAGTCACTACATAGTTGGGGCTAAAAAATAATCTCAGCAGTAAGACATTACTTCTTTTTTATCTTGTTAGAGTGTCAAATTTGGGTTTCAAACAGCAAATGATTATTGGCATGAGCTCTCTTAGAAATTTGAGGATTGCATTTTTTCCTCCAGTCTAATGAAGTCAAACTCAAAGACTATAAATAGACAAGTTAGTCTCTGTACAACCATAGAAATGACAGTTAAGAAAAACAAAACAGGGAAAGTAAGCAAACTTGAAATGTGTAATGTAGTTAGTTCTAGGGATATCAAGTATGAGGATAGGAGGTTTCTATTGGGAAGAATTGAATGGTATATCCTCCTTTCTTAGAAGATGTCTTTAAAATAGGGACAGGTGAGAAGCATATTTTCTCCCGCCATCATGGGCGGGATTGTATGACCGAAGCTGTCGGTTATTTTTAATTGATGCAGATTTTTACAGGAATGTGTTCTTCAAGGTTAAAATTTAAGAATTTTCAGTTTTATGTAAATTAAAGTTAGTATGCTTTCATCTAAAAAAATAGCTTAAGAACTTGGTGAACTCTTAACTGTCTTCAAATGTATGTGAAGTCTCTATCACTGTATGTACAGAATACATTTTTATGTTGTTATAATCTATGTACATATGAATTTATCTTTACTTTTTTACTCATTCTATAGATATTATATGTAATACTTTAAAAATATCAACACAGTTCACATATTTTTCCTTTAAAGCAGTGTATAGTTGCTTCCTGTTGTAATTGTGCTTTCACTTACATGGAGGTATTTGAAATGTTTATTTGAAATGTTTATCGCTATCATAAATTCTACAACTGTGAATATTTTTGTTTTAGTGTACTTTTCAGTAGACCTTATTTAAACATTTGAAGAGAAGCTGTTCAGATGGCGTATAATATATTTTAAAAGTTTAAATGTCTTCTTTGTAATGTAAAATATCGGTATTCCCAATAATCAGATTTTCAGTATTAGCATCTAATAAAACTAAAAGCAGGTTAAAGTTTCAGTCATAATAGTGATGTTGCAACAATTAGCTCATAATTTTATCTTAATGCCTTTACTCTAAAAGTAGTCATTGGTGTTCATCTTCCCCTTTCTTTGAGTTTATTCTTGCTTCTGCTTACTTGCATTTCTTTCCCCACAGTTGTTTGTTGCTGGTTTGATTGTGCTGCTGTTAGATGAGCTGCTACAGAAGGGTTACGGCTTGGGGTCTGGTATTTCCCTCTTTATTGCCACCAACATCTGTGAGACCATTGTCTGGAAGGCCTTTAGTCCCACTACTATTAACACTGGCAGAGGTACATTGCACAGTGACTGCAACTGCACGATTTTTGCTGGATGTGTGCTGGAAAGTAATACGTATTGAGCAGTACCTGCACTAGACATCCTGGTTTGCTCTCCCAGGGATGACTGGAGCTAGCTAACTGTTTGAAAGTTAATAAGTAGAGATTTGTGGAGTATGAATACTACTTCAAAGAGAATAATATCTAAATTTTAGCCTCTGCTCACTTATAAAATCTCAGTGGTTGCAAACAAATATTGAAAACTTTGTTTGCTTAAGCCATTGCTGCAGAAGACATTGATTTGGCCAATTTCAGAGTTCCAATCAAAGGTAGTGGATTAAGATTTTCAGGTGAAAAATCTCTTACTCAGTGTATCAGGGAGCACTAATACTGTAGTTTAACTTGACTTTTTAGTATCACCTAAGTTTTAAAATAATTCATTTGTTTTTCCTTACCCATCTCCACTTCTCTCAAATGGCATCCTACATTTGTAGTGGTTGACACCTAAACTGAGCCCCCCCTTAAGAAAATAGCAATGATGATATATATTGATGTTCTTAAAATATAGAAAAGACAAGCTTGATAGAGTAACATGTAGCTTTTAATTCTGACATCTTTATCCTGCTTTGCTGCTTCTCCCTACCCCCGCACCCCTCATACTGCTTTCTGTTCCCTAAAGTAAAGAAGAGGCAAATTATTTATGAACTAAATATTTGCTTTGGTTTATTCTATTTTAGCTGTTTTTAGCAAGAATAGTATCAAGAAAATTTCAGATTTATGCTAAAAAAGATACACTTTTGCCTCAGCAATCTAAAGATTTCTAGAAGCTCCACACGTAGCTGTGTCATAAACGTTGAGAAGTTGTTTTGATTGATATTTTTTGCTTTGAACTGGAATTTCAAGGTTATTTGTTTGACTTTTGTATCAACTTTGGGTAATGAGTCTATAGTTTATTTCTGTCTTGATTTTTTAGGTACAGAGTTTGAGGGTGCAGTCATAGCTCTGTTTCATTTACTGGCCACTAGGACAGACAAAGTCCGAGCACTAAGGGAGGCTTTCTATCGGCAGAATTTACCCAATCTCATGAACCTCATTGCTACAGTTTTTGTGTTTGCTGTGGTTATATATTTTCAGGTAACTATATTCTCTTTGCTGAAGTGGGATGTGGGTTTTTATTTCTCAGGACTATTTGTTTATTTCTTAGTCAAACACTTAATGCCATTCTTTTCATTCTAAGGTACAACATATTATAATTCTGGAATAGAAAAGGATTTCAAAGTCTGTAGGGGAAAGGGAAAATTTTGTTAGTGTTGTCTTCATACTCCCTATGTTATTGTCTATCTGTTCTGTATTCTTTAATATGGATATGTGCAATTCCCTTTGTTTACTCTCAATTTCCTTTTTTTTTTTTAGGGATTTCGTGTTGACCTACCCATTAAGTCAGCCCGGTATCGAGGACAGTATAGTAGCTATCCCATCAAGCTCTTCTACACCTCAAACATTCCCATTATTCTTCAGTCGGCTTTAGTGTCAAACTTGTATGTTATTTCCCAGATGCTGTCTGTTCGATTTAGTGGCAACTTTTTAGTAAATTTACTAGGACAGTGGGCAGTGAGTATTATTTATTTATTCTAAATGTTTAGTTTTACTGATTTTCATGGTTATATTTTTAACTGAAAGAGGTGACATATAATTGAAGCTGTTGCTCTAATATTTTTAGATTTACTTGACTTGTATGTAGTAGAATTTACTATTTATCTGGAAGAATTGGTAATTCTTCTGAAGCTAATATCCAAAGTTGTTTTAATATCTAGAAAGCGTTTTCACATCTCATTTGAGAGACCTTTCAGGCTAAAATCAGAGTTGCTCTAATAAAAGTGATCTTCTGTTTTGTAATCCTCTATTGTCTAGAGTAATTATTTAAAAGAAGCTATTTTCTGATAATTTATGGGATCATTTCCTGTTTTCCCCATTTTTCATGCCTGAATGGCAATGAACTAGCCTGTGATTAACTGAACTAGAGATTGACATGTATTTACTAGACTGAAGATAGAAGAGAATTACTACAAATAGAATCCATAAAAATTGATGTCCTTTTATAAAACCTTTTCATCATATTTCTTTTAAAGTTGCATAGTCATGTTGTTATTAGAGTATGAGTTATTGTAGATTGAATTTTGATTGGTTTAAATCCTGTGACCTGCATGCAATTTGCAGCGACATGGATGGAATTAGAGGGAATCATACTCAGTGAAATAAGCCAGAAAGAAAAAGAAAAATATCGAATGGTTTCACTTATAAGAGGACTATAGAATGGTTTCACTTATAACAGGACTATGGGCAGGCCGGGTGGGAGAGAGACACTCATCGGGGGGGATGGGGGGGTGGGGAGGGAGGGGAGGATAAGGGCACAAAATGGAAGAGAGGAGAATACAGGGGACCATGGAGATGGATCACGGGTGAATTGGTGGTGGGCTGCCCAAGGGGAATACAAAATGTAAAAGACATAAATAACAATAAAAAAATAAATAAATCCTGTGACCTGACCGAGGAGTATATTTTTCCCCTTAAAATTTCAGAATAAGCAAAAACTAAGACCTTTTTTCATTTAGAGACTATGTAATTCTAGAATTTGTATACCTCAAAGAATAATATTTTTTAAATGTTATGCTTCTTGAAGATTATTCTTTACATTTGTCTTAACTAATATCCTGTCTTTGGCATTTTAAGTTAAAGTGACTCACCCATTTCTGCTTTCCCTGAAGGTCTTTTTTTTTTAACTTAAAGTTTTAACAGGGTTAGACCATAACTCTTAAATGTTAGTTGAGGGAAACACAATTTCCTTTACCCACTTTTTAAAATTTATTTAACACAATTTGATTACTTGTGAAAAGTATAGGATGCTGTCCTTCCTCTTAGGAGCTAGTATTTCAGAAATAATTATTACTATGTTGATAATTTTCATAGACATGAAAGCATTCAGCGGTTATATAGATTATGTTGTGATCTTAGATTCTTTTTGATGAGAATTATTGGGAAATTGAATTTGTAAATTGCTTTTAATTGTGTTGATAGATTCTAGGGGTACAATAAAGGAATCATTTAGAAATTATAAATTTAGGAACTAGACATTTTAGTCAGTGGAATGAAAAGTTGCTTTCCCATTCCTTACTTATTTATTTTCAAAGAAACAGCAATGTGGAGATTTTTTTTCCCCAAAGATGGATTTATTATTTTTGCATAGAAGAACTAGGGTGTAGGCCAGAGGTGCGAGAGTTGAGAGGATTCACTAGAGACAGAATGGGGAGCAGAAGAATTAGATTTACTGAAATACACTGCTCAGGGGAGCAGTGTATAAGACAGGAGAGGTCTTCTGTGCCATATGTGGGTTAGCACCCTGGCCGGGGATCAGACTCCAGCCGTCATGGTGATAATGCTGAGGCTTAACCTTTAGGCTACCAGGGAGACCCCCCCCCCAACCCCTTAATAATTTTTGATTTTTAAATTTTTCCCCCTCCCTCATTTAATGGGAATATTTTAACGAAGTCTTTGTTTAATGAGGTTATTTAATATGAATAAATAATGTCTCCATTTTTATTACTATAAAAATTTGTGGATAAAATTCCATTATAAAGACATTTTTTTAAAGATTTATTTATTTATGCATATAAGAACTGGGGTGTAGGCCAGCGGTGCGAGGGATGAGAGGATTCACCACAGACAGAGTGGGAAGCAGAACAGGAGAATCTACTGAAATACACCGCTGAGGGGAGCAGTGGTGAGACAGGAGAGGTCTGCTGCGCCATGTGGGTCAGCTCCCTGGCTAGGGATAGAACTCATGCTGCAGTGGCTGGAGATAGCTTGATAGTGATGAGACTTTAACCTCTGAGCCACCAGAGAAGCCCCCCTAAAGCCTTTTTAAAAAGACTATTTCTTGTAATGTACCAACCATATAAAGTTTAGGCAGTGAATTATTACTCTTCTGTCAGTAGTTTATTGATCACATTAAATAGACCACTTTGAAGAACTGTGTTGGTCTTAAAATATTCTTATTTCTTTACATAGTTCAGAAATTTCCACATTCTAAATGTAACTAGAGATTGATTGCAAATATATTCCTTCAGGAAGAGAGATTCTCTTGTTAGAGGTATTATAATGTTTTATTTTAGTTGTTATTCTGTTAATATATTCATGTCTTTTACTTAATAGATACTGCTGTATCATTTTGAAGGAGTAAAGGTATTAATAGCAAAAGTAAATCTTTAATTTATACAGACTCATTGACTTTCTTTAAGCCTAAAACTGTCATAATTTTTAAGCTTGTAAAGTCAAAAAAATGTATTCTTTACTGGTTAGGTTGACCACTTATCCTTTTTCTTTTTGTTACTTAGGATGTCAGTGGTGGAGGTCCTGCTCGTTCATATCCAGTGGGAGGCCTTTGTTACTATCTTTCTCCTCCTGAGTCGATGGGTGCCATATTTGAGGATCCCGTGCATGTAGTTGTTTATATCATCTTCATGTTGGGATCATGTGCATTCTTTTCCAAGACATGGATAGAGGTGTCTGGTTCTTCAGCCAAAGATGTAAGTGATTTGGTGTATTTTTATTTGTTCATTTTTTTAGGTTTAAAAAAATTTTTTTTCATTGTAATACATTTATTTCAGAAACATTTTTATTGAAGTGACATTGAATATGTTTCGTTTGCGCATCATTATAAATCAACATCTATAAGTATATTAAGTTCATCACTAAGAGTTCAAATCTTCCCTTCACCGTACTACTGACCATACTACTACCTGATTTACCGGCCTTCCATTCTCCCTCTAATTGGGTATTAATTCATTTCTTCCTCCCTCCCTTTCCCTCCCCGCTTCTTCCTTCCGTCTTTGGGAAGATACCTAGGAGTGGAATTCCTGGATCATGTGGTAGATATAGATATACTGTTTTCTGTGTGGGGTGGACATCCATGTTTACTTCTTTCCTTAGGTTTGGGAAGTTCTCAGCTATTATTTCTTTGAATAGTCTCTCTTCCCTTCACTCTTTTCTCTCCTCCTGGAATACCCATTATTATCTTTCCTCCTCTTAGAAGTTTAATATTTCCTGTAGGGTTTCTTTACTTTTACTCTATTTTCTTTCTCACTCTTGTTCCCGTTGGGTGATTTGTGCATTTGCATCTTCTATTCTTGAATTCTTTCTTCTATCAGCTTAATTCTATTTAAAATGCTATCCATATTTGTCCACATCTCATTCAGCATCCCTTTTTCTCTACAAAATTTTAAATCTTCAATGTCTGTAGTGGAAAAACTCTTTTTATTCCTGGGGGACTAAGATCCTTTATTCACTTTTCAGCATTTGACTGCCTTTCCAACACCTTATTCTGAATTCTTTGTCAGTTAGGTCCTTTATCTCTGTGTCCTGCACACACACACACAGATACACAGACATAAATACACATATATGTATATATGTATACACACGTGTAAACCAACATCTATGTGTATGCATACATATATACACACGTGTGTGTGTTACATGTGTTATATATCTGTCTCTGGACTTCTGCTTTTCCATCTCATGTTCAGATGTTCCTCTTTCTAGGCATGTATATTACTTTATTAACTTTAGGGGGCACTGTGGGTTAATTTTGTTTTTGCTTTTTTGTTTACATTGGCAGCAAGTGGTGGGGAAGTGAGGAGAAGCTGAGGTTCAAAGATAGGGTCTCAGTCTTAGTGAGGAAGGCGGCCAGCTCTAGGCTGGCAGACCACCTCTACCTCCCCTCCTCTCTTTCCAGAGCAAGCTGTTTGGTGTTTCAGGCACCCTAAACTCCTGTGCCACCTCCTTGCTGCTCCTCTCTGTGGCATGGAGTATGTTGCCCCAAGCTTGAGTCATGTGGTACATGTGCCCGGCCCAATACACACAGTGTGAGCCGCTACACACGGGCCGCCTTGCACTGCCTGCCGTTGGGCGCTTGGTGCAGGTGCTGTGCGCTGCTTTTCCTGGGGTGGTCACTGCCTTCGTGCCTGCTGCAGGGCCTGCAGCACTTACTCACTTCTCTGCCGTGAGAGTGGGGAGAAGACATTTGTACTTGCTTCGCCGCTGACCAGCTTTCTGTAACTGAGCCTGGGTCACTCTGCATTTGTGGCACTGCTGCCAGTTTTCCCTTTGTCTGATACTTCCAGTGTGAGGAGAGGGCGTCTCCCTTGTCCTTTATCCCTCCTGCCAGTTGCCAGTCTCCCTGCTGCTGAACCTGTGGTCCCTGAATTCTGGGGACTGCACCGTGGTCTCGTGCATGCAGGTCTGCACAACTAGCTTTCCTAACAGGTCCTCAGGTAATACCACTGCTCCCCAGAGGACCGAAGCCATCTCCTTATAGCCTGGTCTCCCTCCCGGACTGCAGCAACCTTAGCCACTTCACTCACCTCCCCACAGCAAGCCACCAACCTCGGTGCAAAACCTTCAAGAATATCCTTTGTCTCTGTCGATGAATGTCTGGATCTTCCTGTGAACTAACTTTATTCCCATTTTAGTTTCTTTTTAGTTCTGCTTAGAACTAAACAGTGGGAGAGAGTGATCCAATCTCTTTATTTCAACATAGTGTGGGTTACTCCCTCACCTACAAAGGGATTAAAATTTTAAATTTTACCCTCATCCTAGAGGGTGAACAATTCTTAGCTTTACAATGGGTTTTATTATCTCAACCCTACCCAACAATATCTTATTCCTTGTATGTAATTTCTCTTTAGGGAGTGATAATAAACAAGGAAACTAAGAAACATTGGCTTACTATGTGGCTAACACATGGTTTTGCAGCATTGTAGCCTCTGCCTCCGCAGGGTGACAGGAAGGACTTTGCACTCATACTTTGTGAATTTTACTTGTTCGTGTGGGAAAGCGCTTCACATGGAACCTGATAGATAGTAAACTATGAAATATTAGTGTTTGATTTTGAAACTTGTTTTTCTCTTGGCAGGTAGCTAAACAACTTAAAGAACAGCAAATGGTCATGAGGGGACACAGAGATACCTCTATGGTTCATGAGCTTAATAGGTAAGGTCTTTGTATTCAGTCACTTACGCAAGTGTTTTTGAATGTATTCAAGTGCCTTTTATTGCCAAGTATTTGTCTTTGTTTTGATTCATATTCAAAGTATGTTTCTTCTATTTCACATAAAAGAACCCAAATTTAACAAAAATCTTCTTTTCCACATCAAAATTGACATAAATTATTTTAATTGAATTGTGTTCCCTGCACTGCTCAGCATGTTTTAAACTATTGTAGAGCAGAAGATCTTTAGTGTTGGCTGACTTCACACAATTTCGCTTGGGAGCTCTTTGGAAACACTAATTCCACCTCCATGAGTTGTGATTTATTTGGTCTGGGGTGGGTCCCTGACATTGTTTTTTTTTTTTGTTTTTTCATAATAGCATTACTGCTATTATGCATAGACCTGTAATTCACTCACATAAAGTGTATGGCTTAGTGGATTTTTTTAGCGTAAAAGTGTGTCATTATTATAATCTAATGTTTAAAAGTTTTTCATCACCCAGGAAGAAGCCTTGTACCCATTATTATTAATTCCCTATTCCTACCTTCACCTCATACCTCCTAGCTCCAAACAACCTCTTTTTAATTTCTTTTTATAGATTTGTCTATTCTGGACATTTCATATAAATGGATTAATCAAATATATAATCTTTTGTGAGTAGCATATTTGATTTAGCATAATCCTTTCAGGGTTAATCATTGTTTGTCAATAATATTCCAGTGTGTGGATATACCATATTTTTCTGCCCACCAGTGGCTGGAAAGGTGGATACAATCCACATTTCATGAACAATACTGTTATACTTGGACAAGTTTTTGTGGATCTGTGTTTTAATTTCATCTTTACAAGGGAACCCTTTCAAAAATGATTTTAATTAATTTTTAAATCTCAATTGAGGATGCTAATCCTCTGCCATAAAAATCATCTATTGTCTTTTCTTAGTGTCTCCAAATTAGGGAGTCAAAAATCATTGCCTTAATCATGAAGTTCTTACCAGCATGTAACTGCTATTTTCCACCCATCAATACTAGACTGCCCCTATTGGATAAAATTGTACAACTTACTCCTTTAAGTGTCATGTTTTTACCAGTTCTCTGCACTCTTTGACTTGGGGTTTTGTCTTCTAGGTATATCCCCACAGCAGCTGCTTTTGGTGGGCTGTGCATTGGTGCCCTGTCGGTGTTAGCTGACTTTCTGGGGGCTATTGGCTCTGGCACTGGAATTCTGCTTGCAGTCACTATTATTTATCAGTATTTTGAAATATTTGTTAAAGAACAGGCTGAAGTTGGTGGGATGGGTGCTTTGTTTTTTTAAATGTTCCAATATTTTGTTTTGTGTGTATGGAAGGGAAAATGTTTTGACATACTGTTTTTGTCAAATAATGCTGGTTCTCCTTTTCTTCCCTCACAGTTTCTTGTTTTGAAGTGCTAACTATCCCATTTCTGAAATGGGCACCAAGCTAAGCCTGTGTGCAGCATTAGTACCAGCTGCCTTAAAACTAAAGTTTACATTATTCATTTAAAAATGTACCTGTAGTGTTGCCTGTGATGCTGGAAACCAGTGTACCAGCCTTGCCGTGTTCAGTCATGACGGTGAGAAGGTGACATGGATCAGTTTTGCACACAACATTCAAAACACTCAGTATTTCCCCTACTTATTTAAAAATAAACGTAGTTCAAATCGCCACTTTCCAGTATTTTTGAGCTTATTTAATGAGTTCTGGAACATTTATATCTAATGTCTATTTTAGATATAATTTTTATACTTTTTTAACTCATAGTTAAAAACATTCTCATGCTCCTTTCCCCCTCCCCCTCTCCCTTCCCTTACCTGACCCTTTTCAAAGCAGCGGCTTAATCCAGATGGGCAAAATCAAGCTTCAGAACTAAACTGTTACTAGAAACAATGGCTTAAAGGTATTCTCCCTGTTTTTCACCTCTTTCTTCCCAGTGACAGCAGTCAGTGCTGTTTGACTGTATTGGCTATGCCTTTGAATTCCAACAGGTCACTTGAGATAGCATTCAAGATATGTCCCAGTTCTCTCTTCTTTTTAGTCCCTAAAGCAAAGATCTAATGCTCAAGCAGTATTTTAGTTCAGTGGGGGTGAACAAAGAGTAATTCATGCTAGGAATTTGTGTATGTTGTTGTACTTTACAGCAGCAACATGAGTGTAAAACAGTAGACAATAAACTTTTATTTAAAACGGTTTGAGTTGTGTTGGAAAAAGTATGACATTAAGTGAGTTCTAAGATTATTTGTGTAAGTTCATTGTATTCATACAAAATCCATTCTGAGGTGCCTATTGCAAGAGGTCAAATTTAATACCATTTAATCCTAAAATAGTTGAGGGTCAGTTGACCAACTTTAGGGTGAGCAACTGTTGGAAAGGAACAAGAAAAAGTGTCTCAGACAAAAACAATATACAGCCTCCCTTTTAAATAGTTCTTTATAAATGATTTACTTCTTAAAGTCTGTGCTTTATTGTCCAAAATGAAATCAAACTTATTTAAAAGACATTGTTTTTAGGATTATGGTTTCCATCATTATGTACTTTCTTGGTAATAGAAATACTGCAAAAATTAAGCTCCATCTATCTGTGTGCTATCATGGTGATCTTTCCTGTCACTAATCATATTTGTAAATCCTTACTTTTAATCATGGGTATCATGATTTCTAGAAATCTTAATCCTTTTCCCTCAGCTCTCAAGGACCAAGTTCTATGATTTTCCTTGTTATTACCCTCCCTCAAAATACAAAATGTAATAGAAATACAGGAAATATGTCTTATTTAATAAATGGGATCACAACACCAAATAGTTACAGAGGCAAGGCAATAGGCTGACAAGCAGGAGTAAGGAGTATGGTCACTGGAGAACATCTCTTAAGGGTCTCAGGTTATGAGAGATGTGGATCCAGTGTTGTTATATCAGATTTTGTTTTCAAGACAAGTGTAAAAATAATGGCTTTAACTTTTAAATGGTAGCAAATTAATAGTGCGAGCCATTGAAAACATCCAGGCTGCTCTGTCCTCAAACTGACTAAATTTCCAAAGCATAACGTTTTGCTGTTTATAGATAACAAATAGCAATCAGTATTTGTTCTGCAATTTAGCTGTCACGTCCAGATTTCCCTCTTAGGAAGAGAAAAAGGTAGGATAGGTAGGGGTTATAAATCTCTTTCTTCCAACATTTAAGACTGTGGCTCAATTCCCTGGGGAAGTCTTTGAAAGAGCTGGTTTGTTTAGAGATAACTGAGTCTCTATTTTTAAAAAGATTTATTTATGCACATAAGCTGGGGGTACAGGCCAGAGGTGTGGGGCGGCGAGTGGGTTCACCAGACAGAGTGAGGAGCAGAACAGGTAGATCGGCGGAAATACACTGCTGAGGGGAGCGGCAGGCGAGGCAGGAGAGGTCTGCCGCGCCATGTGGGACTCTCCCCGGCCAGGCATCGAACTCGCTTCACTGCCGCTACCCACAGTACCACAGTGCAGCACTTAACCGCTGCGCCACCAGGGAGGTCCTGAGTCTATGTATTTTTATGCTTGCCCATCTCTTCTTGATTTTGGGTAGTAACAAGGAAAATTATAGGACTTGGTCCTTGAGAGCTGAGGGAAAAGAATCAAGACTTCTAGAAAATCATGATGCCCATGATTAAAGGTAAGGATTTACAAAAATGATTAGAGGCACAGGGAAGATTACCATGATATAGCACATGAATGGAGCTAAATTTTCTCAGTATTTCTTAGGGGGAGTGAACTTTGCTATAAAGTTCATACTTTTTTCTTTCCATCCTTGTTTAAGAATTCTAGTGAAAAAATCTTGCATTTTTGCTCAAAAAAGATAACTCTGGAAAACAAAAGGAACCTGTAGACAAATGAACTATATTGCAGCATCTCTGGCACTAGAACCCTGATTTCATCTGGTTCTGAGAGACTGGCTAGCCCCTGCTGAAAACATGACCAGTGAGAACTGTGTGAAACTTGGGGGTTAGGGGCAGAGGAGGGCATGCTGAAGTGAGAAAGCAACACCCTTGGACTTGCAGGAAGCCTTGGTCAGTGACAGACTTGGATGGCAAGGGCATTAGCCAGGGCATGAGTAGGAACAGTCCCATTTTTTTCTGGGTTTATGGTACCTGCTGACCTTGCTGGCTACACTCAGAGATTATTACTAAGACTGTTATGCCCCAAACCATGTAAATCTCACTGCTATTTAGTTTTTAGAAGCTTTAAATACTTTTTGAGTTAAGGATAAATACCGGGAAGGGCTCAGTATTTTCATTAGCCTCTTCACATCGGTATATGAACAGAATCAACCAGTTTTTGTTACCCAAGAGCTGGTTCAGCTTCAGTAAGTAGGCGGGTATAAAGATGTTAGCTAAGTGTAAACATTTGCTTATCAGGGACATTATTCTCTTGATTTTACATACTCTGCTATACAGATTAATTCCATGTAACAGATAATTCAATCATGAGGGGTCAACTAGTTTCTAAGATAGGATAACCTATTTTAAACACTAATGCGGTAAGTAGTCATTAATTTTTGCACACCCAACTACAGAATTGTAAATTTGGGGTTGAGGTGGGAATGGTTCACCTTATTGGGCATTTAGGTCTATTGTCCTATAGAAAGTCTTTTTCTGTACTAGACTAGAAAGGTAACAGCTGAACTTAAAAGAAAAAACAAACAAAAACCAAATCTATATTAAATGTGTCTGGATTTGTGTTGTTTTTCAGTGACATTAGTTGGAATTTAAATGCTAGCTCAGCCTATCTGTAATTACAATTCCATACTACCACGTGTATTTTTGTATTTTATTTTATGAAAAAGCTAATTTCAAATCTACATTAAACTAAGTTGAATACAAAGTCTTAGTGGAGGAATGGTGGTCTTGTTTACAAAAACATAGGGTCACTGTCCTTAAAATTTAAGAAAGGGCACTTCAAATGGCTTCATGTTTGCATGCTGCAGCGCTAGAGCGTAGGAATAGACTCTGGCATCCACTCTCAGGTGCTCTTCAGTCACCAGAGCTAGAGAAGCAAAGAATACAAATCAGATAATGAAGGCAATAAGAGACAACATCACTTATTGTTCATCACTGTTTCCTGAGCAACTACTATATGACAGTCCCTATGGTAGAGGTTGCATTCAAGGCACTCGCTATCATGTAAGAATAAAGGAGATAGATACATACATACACATACTTATAAAATAAAGGGTATAAAAGCAGAATTATATTTCCAGGATGAGATAAGAACACAAAAAAATCACGATTAAAGATAGCATATTTATCAGAAAAATGATTTCATGTGTTAAAACTGTAAAGCCTCTTAAATGTGTAGATACAATTACATTGTTTACAGCTCACTACAGGGCTTGTGAATCTGAAACTACACACTGATGATGATTATTTAGGTATTTACATGTCTTTTCCACTGCTAGCACATACATACTTTCCAATGCAAGTTAACCCATGTGTATGAAAGGACTGGAATTCTACCATAAAGAATGTGGTCTCAGAATCTTACTACAGCAGGCTCTTGTGAGACCTGTTTCACTCTGATGAACCAGAGGTGGTCAGACTTTGACTCTCTCTCTCCTTTCCCTAGCCACTTGTTTAGAAACAAGTGCAGAGACATTTTGATCCTTGAAGGCAGGGTTACGTCCTACTCACCTGTGCTTGGTAAGTTAAAAGTTATTCCTCGTAAACTAAACTGAATGCCAAATGCCTACCTTTCAATTTCCCAAATGTTACTTGTTGAATAAATGATCATTATATTTTGCATCTAGGAAATCTAGGAAAACTCATTCTTTAATCTCTCCCTCCTCATCATATAAAATTCTATCTTCTTTCCTCCAATTCTTGCTTTTTTCCCCTCTTCTAAGGTCAGAAGGAAAGTTAAGTTACATGGAAGGGAGAAGGAAGGCATTTTTTAAAAAGTCTATTTTTCTAATCTAAAGACATAATAGCATATACCATGTAAGCACCTGTGTGCCAACATTACTATATTTAAACATACTCATGCTCCTTAGAGTGAGAATCTGTCAGTGTTCCTTTTCTACAAGAAAAGCTTAGAGGCCATGGAACTTGTTCAGAGTCATAACTAATACATGGTTGGCTGAGCTCCAAACCGGTCAGGATTGTCAGACTCAGTTGTGCGGCCTATTATTAGTAGCCAAGCTTCCTCTGAGTAAATGCCTAATAAATTATTGCATCTCTCCAGTAGTGGTATTTCTAACTCTGACTTGGAGACCTTGAGGTGGTTTTTATGTTAGGCTTAATTTTTTCAAAAGATAAAGTAGGAATGGAGGCTATCTAAGATCAGTATGTTTTAGAAAATCCCTTTACTTTTCAAACATAAACATTAGAAATTGTAAGCCACTGTGCTCATAGAAGGAAGAAACTGCTCAAATTTTCAGGTCAGACAATGCTTCAAGTTAATTTTTGAATACAAAGTTAAAAATACTCAAATTATGAATATGATCTCATTTATAAACGAGTAAATAGAAACCTACCCAGCTGGCATAGAGGAGCTCCTTGAAATGCCTCTGTCATTGTTTTGGTATAGTATCTTGCAATGTACTTGTAGCAAATGATACTATTTACCTACATATAAGTGTATATGTATATATGAAACATATCCAAGTACATTAGAAGATTATTGTACAACATTACTTTTTGCAGAATCACTATGCTGCCCACATAATTTACTAATGGTAACAATGCAAACTAGTTTGATTCATTATATCAGTACATTACACTTGGTGTATAGCATATACCTCAATATTTGTGGAGGGAATATTATCAAGTTCTCATTTGACTTACAACCTACACAACGAACTATTTGACATACTAGTATATTTGAGGATTCAACTAAGAGATACCTACTTATGCCTTTGTATTGCCATGGATTAAAGATTAAAGTATAGTTTTGGCTAGTCATCAAGAATATAATCTTGACTATGATCTATATCTATCTATCTATATATATATATATGCACCTCCTTGAAAGTTTTCACTTGACATAGAATGTTTTGCTCATATTTTCTAACTCTGCCACCAGAAAGGGAAATTATTATTGGTTGGTCAACTGAAGTTGTACATTTCCTAGGTATTTAATGATGGATAATATAAAGAAATATATTCAGTACCCCATTTACTGGGGATGGGGAAAATAAAGTTAGGTAAAGAATTCAAGTATACTTACCACTAAGTCTCTGCAGCAGGCCATTTTTTGGTAAGGAAATCACTTCCACAAATTCTAAACAAACAAAGTATAAGTGAAAACAAAGCTAAAGAACCAGAGAGTCTATCTACCGCCTCCCAAAATGCCTGATGCCATCCCGCTACACAAGCCATGCACGTCGTCACCACTGGGGGCTGAGTAACATACCTCCATCTCCTGAAAGTGAACAGAGAGAATGTTTTAGCAAAACACGGCATGGTAAAACAAGCAAAGACTTTAGTGCAAGATGTATCAAAAAGGTTCTAAGAATTTAACAGAAGCCTGGGACTTGATGTATATGGATTATAAAAAAATTCCAAATGGTACAGAATTATTACTGTTCTCCAAATCAAATGTTCAATGGAAAACTTTAAAGAATATTCTTTAATATTTATATTTTAAACTGTGTTAAAATTTCTCTAACATAAAATTTACCATTTTAAAAAGTATAAGTCAATGGCATTAATTTAAGCACACTAACAGTGTTGCACAGCCTTTGCTCCTGTCTACCTCCAGAACTTCATCGCAAGCAGAAATAGGTTCCTCTTAATAATTCCTCATCTGTTTCAGCCCCTGCTTTCATTTATTTTGGGTGTACACCTAGGAGTAGAATTGCTGAATCATATGGTAATTCTAAGTTTAACGCTGAGGAACTGCCAAACTGATTTCCACAGTGTATATACAATGTTGACATTTGCTAGCTTAGAAACTGAGCATAGAAGTTGACTGCAATGAGTAATAAAACATTAGAAAGTAAAGGTGATGAGAAATGGAAGACTATCACTCTGATAACTGATTCACTGTGGTGCAGGTATTAACATCACTCTCCAGGGAATGGGAAAGGATATGGCATTGTCAGAGGCATTAAAGCTACTGAGTCCAAGCCTACTAAGAAATATTACAAATAAATTTCCTAAAATCTTCCCCACGTTTGGAACTCAGTAGAAAAGTTATTAAGTTGCTGTCCTATCACAATCATGTCATTCTTAGGATGATTTTGAGGTTTTTCATAATTTACTATTAAGGTGTGTAGCTCCTATTACCAAGTGGAATAAACTCCATACAGGACATATGGAAATGTGTAACATTTTATATAAAGCATAAAAATCAAAGTGGTAAGACAATGCTGAAATACACAAGATTAGGAAAACAGGCAAGAATACTGATCAAGCATCTATGAAAGGCTATAGTCCTTTATTAAAAATCAAACTAGTACCAACTAAAAGATATTGAATGCAGTTTAGCCACCTTAAATGTTACCAATGCACACCTACCTGGTTTTGGCTTAGGTCTTACATTTTCAGGATCATCTCCATTAATAGTTACTGTCACAATGTGTGTGGTACAGTTTGATAAACCTGGATCCATACACACAGCTGGGAGAGAAGCAACAGATTATCTTTACAGACACTAGTCAGATACTTGTTTCATTACTTAAATGTCTCTGGAGGAAGATGGTTCATAAATTAGTTAACAGAATTTATGCAGGAAATCTAATTTCTCCCGTTCACTTAGTAAATGCTGTAGGATTGTAGAACATATGCAATCAATACTTACATTTTCCCCAGAGTTTCTGAGTAAAGTTTACTAAGTCTGAGAGATTAGATGCTTCCAATAAGGTATGAAGTCCTTTCACATCAAGAAAAAAAAAAATCTGCCTGGAGTGTTAGTATGAGCAAGGTTGCCAGAAGCTTCTAAGGTGGTGCTTGTCAGTGTTTTTGACAAAGGGATGGTCCCTAAAGCTTTCTGCCTTGACTCAGTCAGATGCTGTTAACTTGGCTAGTGCCAGAAATACAGCAGCGAACAAAACTCAGCCCTCTACAACCTCAGAAGAGAAACAAAATTGGACTTTACAGCTCTGGCACTGATGTGCTAGCTCTGCTACTCTTGAGTGTCTTGGAAAGTCAAACTAAAGAGTTGTGTTTAGAGACGGAATAGCACTGTCCTCATCATGAACATAGCCATTCTTCTTGAAGGAAGAATGATCTTTAACACATCTCTGAAATGAATACCCCCTCTTCAAATAAAACAAGTTTCAGTGAAGATTGTGGCAGGTGAGAATGAATAAAACTTAGAAAAATATAAACTATGAGAGGAAATTTCATAGTTCTTCCAACTTCAGGTCCTTCTTGCTCAAACTTGTTCTCATGGGGAGGGGCAGTTCACTTAGAACCAGTCCTAGTCTATGATTTTTCTTTAGTGAATTGGCCAGAATAAGAACTATCTGAATTATGACCAGAAAGAATAACCAAAGAATTAATCCTTTCATACCTAGAACAATTGACAGCTAAGCTAATTTTCAAGGATTTGTCCCTAAGTGCACCATGGGAAAGCAATACAAACCTGGAGAGCATTCAGCAACATCACCTTTATAGCCCGTTTCTTCCTCAAGTTCCCGAAGAGCTGCTGCTTCTGGGCTTTCATTATCATCTATGAGACCTGGAAGTCCAAATCATTTGTGAGGTAGGGTAAGAGAATCTAGTTTCTTTGACCCTCTCCTAACATGCCTTCTGTTGATTACTTGAGAACAATCAGAGGACTATGAAAAGTGGTTATACAGGTAAAATGGACTGAAGTTGGAACTTTCATAAAAAACAAAAAAAACACAGAAAAAATAAAACCCTAGGCAGATTGAGTAGCTACCATCTATTCTTCTTATCTAGACCTGGATTGTTTTAATGAGTGTCACCACTAACCATGCAGTGTGGACACACTCGCTCTGTAGGAGCAGGGCTTGCTGGTGGCTCACTGGCCTAGGTCTGGGATGCGCTATTTGCGCAGCACAGGAACCCTGTTTCTGTCTGATGACATGGTGACAGTGTGCTCCCTCACAGAACCACACACAGGCCCTGTAGTGAAATGCCAGCTGAACGTCATCCCTGAAAAAAGAACTGAAGGCTGGTGAATTTAGGAAACTACTGCTGTCACTGTGAGGAGTACGTAGAATAGTGAAATGGAGGAGGGCAGGAGTGACTCAGCTTTTCCCCTAAAAGTTATAAAAATATACAAAGAAAAAGTGAAATATATGCTATTTGTATGTACTTTTAAAATTAATCATTTCTTCAGTGGTGATTAAGGTTACTAATTATACTTTACTATGGGATAAACTTTAAAAAATACAAAACTTAAATCACAAATACATGAGATTTAATTTCTTCAGATGGAATAACCAAATAATGCAGTGCATTAAATTGTGGATGGCTTTGCTTATTGTGCAACTTTAAAAACTAGTCTAAAGTAATTAGTTTCCCTGGACTGAACACATATGGGAGGATCAAAATGCCTTTTTCATTCACAGTTTTTGAAGGTATGAGTCTGGACTAGTTATTACTGTAAACTTCTTGTCAGAAGCAGATTGTTAGTGATAGAAAATGAAATACGTAGATGAAAAACAACTGCTCAAAGAGAGGTTAGAGAGACAAAGAGGAGGGAAGTTGGCTTGGCAAGTAAACTGGGACACTATGTGTGGGGTCACCTCCATGGGTTAGTGGGTTGCTGGAATGTAGGACTGGCGGCCTGGGGGCATCTCACTGCAGAAATGGTTTTGTTTTATAAAACCATACAGATGGTCAAAAGGCATTAAATATCAAGGCGCTGCTGTTCTCAGCTCTGCCCTGGCTCAGTCCAAGTATCTGAGAAGCAATTCTAGTCCCTATGTTTAGTTACTCACCTGCTGGGAATTCTAAGCAGTAGGCTCCAACTGGTGGTCTGAACTGTTTTACCAAAATGATACATTCATAATGAAGAGTTCTTTGCAGCACTGGGATGACTGACACACCTGTCACCAGGAAATAAAACCAAGGAAATCCCTAAGAAGGTCAGTAATGCCTGCACTTTTAGAGCAAGCAAACTAAAATCCCACATTTTAAGAAACACTGCATCTGAAAATCTACCTTATATTTGCCATTCACAATAGGAAGTTTACTTAAGCATAATATTAGCAGTTAACTTTGGTAGTTATTCTCATTTTAAAATGTAATTAAGGAAAAAGTAATGACACTTCCATGTTTAATTTTTCTTTTATAGAAGGCTGATTTTTGTTGTCAGAGTTTCTTTAAAGTAAAAGTGAAAACTAAACATTTAGCAAAGGGTTAAGGACAAACTTTAAGGTCTACAGAGACGCATTCTCACCCTGCAGCAGTAAGGCCATTGGTGAAGTTACACTGATCCATATGTCCTTGGATTCTCTCTAAGCAAAAAATTAAGTAAGTACTACTGTTTGTAGTATATGCTAGCTAGACTGAATTATATTGTTTCAGGATAAAAGACCTTTTCTCCCAAGTTACATGGTCTTAAAACCAAAAATCCCACTGGCTCTGAGAAAACACCAACCGCCCAGGAGGAGCATTAGCTCCCCCCAAACACTCTCCCAGCAGGAAGAAACAGCAAGTGTGGCAGCTACTGTTTGCTTCCAGTAGAAACAGAAAACAGAACAAAACTGAAAAAGGGAAAAAACAAGAAAGACCTATTGCCCAACTTCCCCTAGACCAGAGGTGATTTTCAGGATTGTTTCTGGGATCTTTGCAGCCAAAGCATTCATGCCTGGAAGGGAAAGTGAACTGAATGAATAGTCTTTTCCTAATTCCATTTCCTCATCAACTTAGAAAGCAAGTGGTCAACAAGCATAAAGTTGTGCCAAATCATATTCCCAAACTAAAGGTTCGCATCTAGAGCCTTTGAACAGAATATAAATGATTTTAGAAGTAGAACATATATACAGTATGTAACTTCAAATTATACTGACTTGTATTCAGCTATAAATATTAGTACATCATCCCCTCAAAAACAGATAACAGGAGCCAGAAGTTATTTATAAAGAAAGCTTGATTTTGTTACGTAATGTTGCAAAAAAATAAATAAAAACCCCCAAATAAAAAACAAGGACTAGATTAAAAGATCATTAATGAAGGTAACGAGTCTGCAGCCTTGGTTACATTAAAACAACCTCCTACACCTAGCCTTTTCCGAGGGGAAGCTTCCTTTATGAAGAACTGTAGTGGGCTTGCACTCATACCATCAGCTGATTGTCCTTTCCTGGTTGTACGTTTCACAGTTTCCCAAGTTCTGTTCAGGCAAAGAAGAAATAAAATCATTAGAAAAGTGGCGAATGCTTTAGGTTTTCTGTGTACAAACAAAACTTTACAAATGCAGAGCATGCAAATGTACTAATGACAACTGTCAAGAAAACCACCACAAAAATATCTATAAAAAAGCCAACTGTGCTTTCCTATAGCTTCTGAAAATTACCAAAGACAATCCTTGCTACCCAGTATTAAAGCCACTGGGTGTACTGCAGAGAAAAGGACTGCTAATCTCGTGAGCCATACCTTTCTAATCATCTGGGACAGTTCGGATCCTAAATCACAGCTGGTGATTATAACTTTCAGAGCATTAAGCAGTCTATGCAAATTAAGCCCCTAGGAAAATCAGCCTTATCTCTAGGAACAAAAAGATACTTGCAATGTGAACTTCTGAGATATTTGTACAATTTAGATTTTAAATCCACGACCTAAAACAGTTTAGGAAAGGACCTTCCCACCTATTATTAATTGATATATCATTAAATCATAACTTAAAAAAGCAGGAATTTCCAATTTGCTAACTGAGGAGTTATTAAATTTAGACAAATGCTCTATTTTGCATGTGTGAGCTCTTAGCGCAGAAGAAAATGGTCCCTCGATGAAGAAGTGAGGTGAGCAACAGCAGCTTCCAGCTCCCTTTGATGGCTTTGCCCCGAGTGACTGTTTAGGGGAACAATATACTAAAAATCCAGTTACTTGAGCAGTTATGTTCTTTAAAGGGGGAAAGGCATATGAGGGGTAATTCCCCCTTCACTCTCATCCCTTAAATAGGAGGGGAAAAAATAGCAGTGGTCGGAGCCAGGAGGGAAGAAGCAGATAACTCAGATCTCCTCTACAAGATACCTGAGTGGCTGTGGGGAATGGGATAAACAGGTGACAGCATCCGTCTCCCTGTAGGAAGTATATTAGATGCACTAGGAAGAACTCTCATACTTTGTATCTGGTTGTCCATAAGAGTTGAACCTTGTCACATTTCTATTTTTATTTTTTTATTTTATTTTTTTTAAAAGATTTATTTTTTATTTATACATACAAGCTGGGGTACAAGCCAGAGCTGTGGGGTGGCGAGAGGGTTCACCAGAGACAGAGCGGGTAGCAGAACAGGCAGATCAGAACTACACTGCTGAGGGGAGCAGCGGGCGAGGCAGGAGAGGTCTGCCGCACCATGTGGGATTCTCCCCGGCCGGGCGTCGAACTCGCGTCGCCGCTGCTGACAGCTCCACAGCGCAGCGCTTAACCGCTGCGCCACCGGGGAGGCCCCCACATTTCTATTTTTAAAAGTTCAGATATTTAATTAAGAGAGAAGACTCTGAACTGTAGATATTTCAGTATTGTATCCAAATTCTGGAGGGCAAATATGTCAAAATGAATCTATGAAAATCAAACAGACTACTAGGACAACTCACAGCTGCCCAGCATTCCTGTTAGTAGCAAGAAGCCAACCACCAAGCAATTCTGATAAGTAAATAATACAGATTGCAAGAGACAAAACACCTTTTGACGCAGCTCTCACTGCTGCCTCTTAAGATTAGTCTTAAAGACTGAAGAAGACAGTGCTGGGAAAAGCACTGAAGGTCCCATCCCAAATACACTAGGAATAAGGGAAACAAAAAGAGCAGCATCATTATAGTGGTTAAGATGAAGTAAATAAGCAGTAACGAGCCATAAATTATAAGCAATAAAGTATCAATGCATTTGTAAGAAATACCAGAAAAACACCCCACAGGAGCGCCAATCATCTTAAAGGTATCCCAAGAGATGTGCATTTCAGCGAGGCAGAAAACCTTAATCTCTCCTTACCTACTATGGAAACCCATAGCTATGCCTCCTTGAGACTGCTTTCTTACTTGTAAAACTAAGGAACTAACACTACATTAGCTTGAAAGCCTCTTGTAGCTTTGGAATTCTGAGTCTAATAGTTAGGCCGTTTTATAGTTCTTTTGTTAAATGAAAGCCTGTTTTGCTTTCTTCTTTGGTCAGCCAACACAAGAGGCAGGGTGACAAAAGTGACTTCAGCTTTATGCTAAACATCAGTTAAAGGTGTATTGCCAGCATATTTTTACAGGAATAAGGAATTTATTCCTTATGAACACAACAGGAACAAAGAATTCCCTAGCTGCTATTTTATCCTTATACACATACTTTTGTATCAGGTTACAGATCAAACAATTTATAACTCATGGCCTACAGAAAAGCAGATTCATGCTTCACAACTTGACATTCTCGTATGAAATGAAAATGTTTCACATACAACCTCCTTGGAGGCCATGAGGAAGACATATATATGTAAGAATGAAGGTGAACATGCTATAAGTAGGCTATATGTGCACGGTAGTTTGGCAGAGGTTTTATTTACTTATTTTTACATTTTAAAAGGATGGGCTTATTAGGAAAGGGAGCAGGAAAAACGACACCTGCATAGTCACAGGCGGCAGAGAGCTGCCTGGTAGAGGTTTTAGAGTCTACTCCCAAGCCTGAAGTATGTGCTCTGGAGGTAAAACTCAGACATGAGTATTTTTTTTGGGGGGGGGGTAAGGGGGGAGGGGAGAAGTCCCCAAATGATTCAGATATATTCCTGATTAAGAAATACTGTAAGGGAGGAAAGGAATCTGGTGGAGGGAGGAGCTGGTGCTAATCAACACATGCTCTGTAGACTGATTAGCAATAAAGGTTATATTTTTGTGTCACAAACTTTTAATGACTTCTTAGGGGAAAGAGAACCAAAGTATATCACTGTAAATTGGGGTCCAAATCTCTGTCTAGGTTTTCATAAAAATAAGTACATCTGGACATCCTGTGTTCTCCAAAGCTCAGGCCTTGAACATTTCTATATTGTATTTCAGTCTTTTGTTAGCATAGTCTCAGAAGTAAGATTACCAGGTCAAAGGGCTGATATCTTTATAGCTATTGGTATACACTCTGAAATGTTTTACTCCCCAATTTACATTTCCATGAACAAGGTGTAAGCAAATAAGTTTTATCTCAAACCTAGCAATATTCTTTTTAATTCTTTTAATGTAGAGATTAAAAATTGGTTTAACTAGAAGGATGCAACCTATACTATTAATTATTCTGCTGCTTTATTGGTCTGACCCAAGTCTTAGGTCCACACTAATCTATTATACTTAGGGAGAAAGATATTAGAATAGAATCCTGATCAGTTACTGTAACAAATCAAATACATAATTTCATTCAGAGGCTGTACAAGTCCCAAACATCCTAGCAATGCAGAAAAATAGATTATCTAAGAGTTTACAATGTAGAAAATACCAAAATTTATGCCAAATACTACAGACCATGAGAACCCAGATACTGAGCTTCTCACAAAAGGAAAAAAAAATAGTTTACCTAGTTTTACCAGTAGGATCCATGTATGTTGTCTTTTCAAGCTTGACCCATTTTCCTTCTGAAATTAACTAAAAGGAGATCAGAAATAAGTTGGGAAATATTCAAACCAAGTTATATTTTATCTGTCTTATTTTTATTTCAGATGTTCTCTATGTGGCTCTCCCAATTATCAAAATTTCTCTCAGTAATTCATGTTCAAGGTTTCAGTTCAAAGTACTGAAAGTTGTTTTTCTGAAGGGTGGTTCTGTTTCTTTTTGTAGCTTTGGAGGTAGTACTAAGGTGTAAGGAAATGATAGTATGAAAACTCCTTGGAGGTTAGGTGAAGGAGGACTAAGGGCAACTGGAAGAGTTCACGGAGAGAGGAGGGTGTTCCGGGTGTATGAATATTCTGGCCTCTGATCTGGATGCTAGTCCTGTGGGAGTGGTTAGTTAAGTAAATACTCATCAGGACATCCTGCTGTCAGAAATGACACAGGCAAGCTGACAGGGGAAACCACATCCAGTGACTCTATTCCCATGACACGTGGGCTTCCCACCCAATCTGAGAGGCGCCCCAGTATTGTCTGCCTTAACATAGGAGTTTAGGTTATAAGGACTAACTTACCTATGGCACTATACTGAACTGAGAGGGAAATTGCACTGTGTACATAGCCTTTTTCTTACTATCCTATATCTTTCACTTCTTGCCAGCAGCAACCTAACAATTATCAGCAGATCTGTTCACGGACAACATGGAAAGAGTTTTTAAATGAAAAAGAATTCCAAGAAAGGGATCAGATTCCAAGATGAAGTCTTTAAAATTATTCACTTCAATGGTTCCTGCAGGAAGAGACTTTTTAAAAACTAAATTAAGTAACATGCAAGATATAAATTAGTTCTGGATTTAGAATACAACTAGGAATTTAGGTTTCTGTTGCTCTTAAACATACATGTTGAGACCATAAACAGCTAATCAAAAGGTGATACCTACGAATAAAATGTCGAAGCCCCCCCAAACTCATGTCTGTTTTATTCTTCTACCCAGGAAATCTTCTAACTAAAAATCTAGTCAAAATCCACTTTAAAAAGTTTTAATTTCAGTAATACATACAACTAAGAGGGATATACTATAGTCCCCGGACAAGTGTAAAATGTCCCTGGACCTAAAAGGAAGTAGGAACTTTAAAACTGTCTTAAAGAATTAAAAAAAGTCATTTAAAACAACTAATAGCCTATATATTTCTTTTAAACTCAACTTTATATGGGGGGAGGAGGGACAGGAGAAAGGAAGTGAAAAACTATACCTCTTCTGAAATGATAGACTGTTTGGCATTTTGAGAAGAATCTGTTGGTTCTTGGTTTTCCATTTTCAAACTAGTCACTATAGTCCTCGGGCAAGAGAAGTTCACGCTGTAAGAGAGAGAGATTCATTTAAGCTACATTTATTTTTCTGAGTCAAACATTTGTTCATATCCACCGATCCAAGTACCTTAGTAGTAAAGAAAATTACTATCAAAGCTGCTTTTCTGATGAGAAGATCCGGTAGAACTGAATAAAAAATACAGGAAATATTAAAGCCATACCCATTAAATTGAGCCTGGGTTCATTAAATTCCTACTGGGTACTAAGTGCTTCAATACATTCTCTAATAGACTTCCTGATTTCAAATCTAAGTCTTCCCAAGGGGAAAGAGTGGAGGATTGTGTACCACTCCCTATTCCCACCACTTGCTACTGTCCCATGTCAATCTCTTACACTCAGCGTTTTAAGAGTTGTATGGATGGCTGCTCCTACCTCCCATTTATCTTTTATAATATTTTATAGTCAGTGGATTTATCTTTTTAATACAATTAAAATTTATGCTTCAGGGACAAAGTACACTCACATTATTGTGGCCTATGTATAACTAAGTGCCACCTGCACATACTTACCTACTGCTGCAAGACTGTGTAGAGCAGACCTCTGCGCCATGTGTTGTGTATTGCTACTTCCCCTGGCTTGTTTTATTCCTTCATTTTGGACCCTGTCTGGAAATTTCTTTTCCACCTTCATTAATTAATATATGGCTGCATAAAGAGGTATAGGGTGACCATTTTTTATCAGAAATTTGGAAGCACTGCTTAGCCATCCTGCTCTGGTGTTGCTGTTGAAAAATCAAAGCTATAATGATTCTTGGTCTTTTTTTCTATGTGATTTGTTATTTTCCTCTGGAAATTTGTGAAGTATTCATGTCTTCATGTTGATATTACTACCCTGGGTGAATATTCAGGTGGGCTCTTTCAATCTTGAAACTGTTTTTGTTTTTTTTTAATAAGGAATGTTTCTTGAATCACTTCACTATTAATTTCCACCCCACCACTTACTCTGTTCTTTTAGGAGCTCTCATTTAACTGTTTTCCTTCCTGAATTGATCCGCTGTCTTATCTTTTCCATTCCTATTTTCCATTTCCTTGTTACTTATTTATCTACCATTTCTCAGTGGCTATTTCAGCACTTCAGGACTGTACATTCTATAGTTCCCTAGCCTACAGGGCCTCCTAACTTTTGCTCCAGGGAAAACAGAGACCAACACCATCAACTCTTACCAAATATATTACTGGAAAAAGTGTCTTGCTCTGTTTTTCCTGAGACCTAAAGTGATAATTAAACTACCCATCACAACTTCAATTTTCACATAGACAGCAAGTGTCACCCATCCTAAAACACATCTTACAAAACAAAAACAAGCAACTTTCTCATAACCTTGTTCGCTCTTCCAGGCTTTTCCAGACTTCTTGAAAGAACAGCTGACATTATTGTGAATCTTTATTTAGCCTGTTGCAATCTACTCCCTTAATCACATCTACCCATCACCTCTAATCTAGATATGTAAATTCTGCAATTGTAATCCCTTGTTTTCCTTCACCAGTCATAACTTACCTATTGCAAATCCTAAGAATTCTACCTTGTCTTGAAAGTATGGTATCCCTACCACCACTATTCTAAAAAAACACTCTAGTTGAAATTATTCCACAACTATTTACTGGACACTAGATTTTTTTTTTTTATGTTGTTCCATTTTCAACATTGCTCAGTTATGCTGTAGAAAACTTAAAAATCACTGCTAAATAAACCAATGAATGAATGAATGAAGTCCAGAGTGGATAAATCTAAAGAGCTATTTGTTCCTAAGAATTAATGTGGGGCATGCTTAGACATGTTCTGAAGAATAGTTCCCGGTCTTCTTGTCTTTACGTTAGTTGAACTCAATTTCAAAACTGCCTTGGCACAAAGTTAAAAGATTCATACTTTCTGATTCCAAATTTTCTGTGAGCGCTTCAGTAATCAAGATGGTATGGGTACTGGTACAAAGATAATCATATATTCATGGAATAGAATTGGGAGTCCACAGTTAAGCCCACAGATGTACGATCAATTGACTTTCAACAAGACTGCCAAGATGATTCACTGAGAGAAGAACAGTCCTTTCAACAAATTTAACAACATTTGCATAAGGATGAAACTGAATCTCTACTTGATACCATATGTAAAAATTAGCTCAAAACAGATCAAAGACCTAAAGTGTAAAAGCTAGAGCTATAAAACATAACAAAACACACATGTGAATCTTCATGATCTTGGATTAGGCAATAGTCTCTTGCTCAACATTATCAACCATCAGGGAAAGGCAAGTCAAAACCACAGTTAAGATCCTGATGATTATCCTAAGAAACAGTAATGTAACAAGTGTTGGTGAGGATGTGGCAAGAAGGGAACTCCCATACATTGTTGGAGGAATGTAAAATGGGGCAGTTGCTTTGGAAAACAATCTTGTTTTTTACGAAACGGTTAAACAGAGTTCCCATATGACAGTAATTTCACTCCTAGGTACACACTCAAGAGAAATTCAACCTATGCTCACACAAAAACTGGTACATAAATACATGGATGAAATTTGAAAACATTCTGCTAAGGGAAAGAAGTCAGACATAAAAGGAAAATATTTTGTAATTACTTTTATATGAAATATCCAGAATAGGCAAATCCATAAAGACAGAAGGAGGTAAATAACTACCAAAGGACTGGGGGAAGAAGGGATAGAACATGACTGTTAATGGTATGAGAATTCTAGAATTAAATAGAGGTGAGGGTGATACAATTTTGTGAACATACTAAAAATCACTTAATGTTACAATTAAAAAGGCAAATGTTATGGCTAAAGAATTACATCTCAACAGACCACTACCACTTTTGCAGTTTAAAAACCACGGCAGGCAAATGTTCAGGATAATGGGTTGTTGAAGGGTCTAGAGGTTGACAAAGCCAGGAGAGTAGTTAAAGTGAGTTCTTTGGACTCAGCAGACTAGAAATGCAATTATTAAGCAATGGTTTTATTAACCTGTAGGTTATATTTTGTCTGCTCCTTAGTGCATACTTCTGTTATAAATTAAATGTATGTAGTTCTGTGGTATTATTAAAATGTTACCAATATTGTTGCTTATGAATACTCCATGAACAAAAATAAGAATTTAGTTTCCAGTAAGTACTTTGATAGAGAAGCAAAATTTTATGTCTGAGGTTAAGAAAGCATGACTATGGGGGCCTCCCTAGTGGCACAGTAGGTTAAGTCACAGCACTATGAAGCTGTCCAGAGCCTCTGCAGCATGAGTTCGATCCCCGGCCAGGGAGCTTCCCACATGGCGCAGCAGACCTCTCCTGCCTCAGCCACTGTTCCCCTCAGCAGTGTATTTCAGTAAATCTGCCTGTTCTGCTCCCCACTTTTATCTCTGGTGAGTCCTCTCACCCCCCACACCTCTGGCCTGCACCCCAGCTTATATGCATAAATAAATCTTAAAAAAAAAAAGAAAAAATGACTGTTAAAGAAAAAAAGATAGCCACTCAATGGGGATGAGAAGCCTGTTTATCATTATACCTAAGCCCCAAAGAAGTATGTACAAACTGTATTAATATTTGTAAAAATGAAATAGTGACTGAATATCTTAGGTAACTTATGACAGATGGCTGAAAGAGAGATACTATCCTTGGGGCTTGTAAAATAGCAGCAGACAAAACAGACAAAGGCCCTGCCTTCATGGACCTGACTTTCTGGTAGAGAGAAAGGGAGAAAAAGTGGGAAACAATGTACAAAATTTGTGTCAGGTAACTTAAGTTTTAAGGAGAAAGAATAAGAAGAGTAGGAAGAATGGAAAAGACAGAAGGGATGTTAATCATATGGAGTGTTCAGGAAAGACCACTAATTTGGTGACATTTGAACAGAGACTTGAAAATAGTAAAGAATTAAGCCACTTGGATATTAAGAGACAATCATTTAGCATACTGACTCTATGCACAGAGCATAAGAAAACTGGCAGTTATCTTTTTGAAAGTACCCCAGATGATGATTTATTAAGTTTTAATTGGCACTGGTTTACATTGTGATAGGCAGTCAAAGTAATATGCTGGCCCAGAAGTAAGATTTAACCGAAGCCTAGCTAGCTGCCTGTCTCTACCTGCATGTCTACACCAAAATAACAGAACTTAATCTACTTAGATCTTTATCTTGTAGATTTCCATTCCCTTCTATTAATAACATACATCAGTGAAGGAAACTGCTCTGCTTTTAGTTCTAACAGTTAAAAGAAACTAATTTTTAGGCAACCAAGCAGCACTATTTAGGGTACAAAATCATTATCTAGAATGGTATAGAATGCTGGGATTGTTAAATTTCTACCCCTTTTTGAAAAGTGACACTCTGACCCCCAAATAACTTTTCTGTGCACACCTAAGCTTTTCAAAAGCAGGGAACTGCAGCTAAATAGCACAAGGCTTAGAGATTACTCACTACAAGTAACATTAAAAGAAACAAATGACATTTCCACTCCATGCGTCATGCTTCACTTTTTTGAGAGCTTTGCTAGGCTGACCAAATGCTATTTTAAGGGTTAAAAGTTTACTTTGAATTTTATCCACTTAAAGTCATCTACATTTTGCTGCTAATGTGTGTTATACTTAAAAAAAAAAATACCTAAGGACATAATATTGAGTTTTTTTAAAAAAAATTCACATACTCCACCTTGGTTTGAACACTGAATGTTTATGATCTGTCAGATGTACGATTTCCCAGAGCACCAAAAACTCTAGTGAGGGGGAAAAATCTACAGTATTCTTGTAATTCTTTCACAGTGGCAGGGCAAGAGTCTGCTCTGTGAGCATGGGCAGTTCAAATGTTTGTGTGTATACTAAGTGCAAAACAGACCCTAACCTGCCCTGGAAGACTTTCTAATTTATTAACTTGCAAATAAGCAGAAGGACAAAAACCTGCCAAAGAGATAATGCAACATACATTCACTGGGAAGTGATGAGGAAATGCAGGGTAAACGAAAGAGTCATCAGGTTTTTCCACCCTACTGCCATTACCACCAATGATAGACCCCTGTGGGCCTACACACCTGCCTGATGACGGGCACCCCTGGGCCTGGAGAGAGTGGGCTTATAAGAAGCAACAGAAGCGGAAGCAGCAGCAGGAGAAGCAAGCAGCAGGCAGCAGAGAACAGAGCGTGGAGCAAAGGATCATTTGGGGTGCAGTAGAGAGGCCATGAGAGAACGCCTGAGAACCTGAAAGAGTGCAGATTCGTGGTGGGGTGCGGTTGCGGGAGGCCTGTCAGCCAGCCCCCCACATCCCGCCCCGTTGCCTGCCCTGTACTTGGTTGCCTCTCTACAAAAGATGAGTAAAAGCCTAAAAAGCCATCAAGGGCTCCAGGACTACTCCTTTTGGTCCATCTGCACAGCTCTACTGAGAACCTGCTCCTGGTGTTTTCCTGCTGCTACAGGAAAAAAGTAACTTTTAAAAGGCCACAACTAAAAGGCAGTTTGATATTAAGAAACACTTTAGAGATCAAGAAAACAAGAATGCATTCCAAGAGGAAGGAACCATGGGGAAGGGGGGGAAAAAGCAGAAATACTACCTTGGCAGAGAGTTGAGACACTAAAGGAGCTTGGCAAGCCCCATGGTTCTCAAGTTTTCCCTCCCTGCCCCCTTCCCAAGTCACAAAATCCTATGTAGTATGGATGTTAACATTTGCAAACACATTTCCAAATGTTTGCACAGCTTTCCCTGGACCTAATTTTTCTCCCCAGTTTTGCAAACAAAGCCCTCCCTCAAGGACCCCAAATGGTTGGCAGCAAGTTAACTTGCTTATTTCTAGGTCAAAACAAATATTTGAGGGTCACTACATATCAGCATTGTCCATAGATCTGGCAGATTCTCCCGACATATATGCATTGTTGCTGCTTTTCCGCCTTTTGCTTTTTAAGCCAGTGGTGGAGTTAGCACTAATATACTGAAGGAAGTGATTCGTTTAATAAACTGGTCTTTCCTATTAGTAATAAACTGATTGAAGTGGGAGTTAAGATTTTCATGTTAATCTCAGAATCTGAAATGCCTGGCTGTGCCAATTGCATGCAGGCTCTTCATTATTCATTTATTACTGTAACAGAGTCCCTGCAATTTGCTGAGGTTGCAAAGTGAAGCAAAAATCTTAACAAGAAATTACATGTTGTCAAGTCTCTCCTAAAAAAGATTAGTGTTGCAAGCATCATCTATAGTCAACCAAAAAAAGCAAAACAAAACAAATCATAAGCTTCTGAATGACAGGTGGGTCAGTTGGTTGGAATATTTTAATTGGATAGAGAAGTCAACAAAGCACTTTGAAAGAAATTAAGTAGATCAGTTTTTGACTGTTTTTAAAGTCAAACATCAAATGCTTAGGCATAGTCTTAAAATGCTATTCTACATTCTGTTAAATTATACCAAAAAGCCACTTGGATTTACAAGAAACAGAATCAATTAGTATAGCTCAGTATAACAATTTTGGTTGTAATAAATAAAGCTTTAAATTTTTTTGTGATAAAAGGGATTCTTAAGTTTTTAAAGATTATGTTTGAGAACACTGGTTTACAAAACTTTTTTTTAGGAGTACAGTTCACACCTCTAAATTTTTTAAGATACTATTTTGATTACTTTTTTGGGCACCATTTATGCTAAAATTTGGTATCCGCATCCAAATGGATTCACTTTAAAGTGAGTTTTTCTTTGCTGACAATTATCCTCAAATAATAAACACTTCCCCTGCTTAATTTATTAATGATGGAAAGCAACCAAGTTTTTTTTTTTTTTTTCAGGCAGATACATGTTGGTTGTCAAGGAGGCAACAAATTTCTACTGAAATTATGCTACTTGGTGATTTATAATCACCACCAGATGATTCATAATTGACTACATATACTTCTGGTTGAGCGGAGTAAACTGACTCATTATCCTTGGGAAGGCCAATTGGTAACAGCTTCATAGTATCCAAACCAGTCAAGACCTTCTTGCAATAGACCAGGCAAGAGATAACATAGGTTTGGACTAGGGTGGGAGCAGTCAAGGAAACATAGTCAGTTCTTTGCAAATGAGGCTTTATTATTTTATTAATTTAAGACTATGGAAATCTGGAAAGATGTTTCCAAAACTAACTCCAAGGAAATGCTATTAAAGGAGACTGGGAGATCAGCAGAAAGGGGTGGTGCAGTGTTCAAACGGGGAAATGTTGAGATATTCAGGAGAAGAAAATCATCACGTAGTTGGAAATAGTAACCTAGAAGAATTATTCATGGATTCAGAGAAGGAAATGTTTTCTCATCATTTAATTTGAAATTACACAATAATCCCCACCTCTTCATCACTCCACTACAGATATTTTTCCAGATACATGAGAAAGAAGTCACTATTTCTAATGTTGTGAAGGTTTTATTGAAGAGATGCGATGAATATAAATATTCAAAGCTAAGTGAAGACAAAAATGATGGCTAAAAAACAGTGAAAAACTTATTTAGCTGTATCCATTCAAAATAGTCGAGCACTTGTTTGTAATATAGATTTATTTGATGATGGTTAAATATGAAACAAGATACTTATAATCAACGATGATTAATACTGAAATAATCTAACACACTCTTAAAGCCTACAACTTGAATAAAAGAAATCTGTATCAAATTCCTTCCCTGTAGTATCTATATTTAAATTCATAAACTTAGCTGCTTCTCTACAAATAACTAATTCTGTATTAAGGCTTTTCAACATTAATGTCTTGAACACTGTGTTACTGTATTACTCCTCCCAGAACTGAGTACTGTTTCTACATTCTCCTATACATTTATTAATTCCAATTTTCAACAGAAGATACCTCAGCTAAATATATGGTAACAACCCCAGTTGTAACTTGCTTATTTCTAGGTCAAAACAAATATTTGAGGATCACTACATATCGGCATTGTCCATATATCTGGCAGATTCTCCCAACATATATGCATTGTTGCTTCTTTTCGGCCTCAAAACAGAAAAGGACTGCATACCCTAGATTTCACAAGTACTGCCTAGCCACTACCCACCCTGCAACATACAAAGTTTTAAGTCTCTATTTACCTCTGCTCTGAAATTTAGTTTTAAAAGCATGCTCCCAACTAAACCACTCAGCCAGTAACTTTTTGAGAAAACAAGAAACAATGGATATTCTTGGGGAGGGGAGGAGGGAGAGTGTAGAGTTCTAACTCAAACTGGCAGAAGATCCTGTAATTATCTTAATGAATATCACTCTTAGGACACCTATAATCCATGAGATTCTAAACTTCTTTCTAAAATAAAACTGCTTAGGTGAACCAGTAAGAGCAAGAGACGGTATCTAAAATGTGCACCCTTTAAATATAAGCCTTTCAAGCTTTAGCTCCCGAAGCTTGTAAAGAAAAATACAGGTTTAAAAGGCATTTCTCAGCAGCTAGTCATTTCTCTCTCCTTGTAAGAAAACTAAAGATAACTTTCTTTTTTAAAGCACTCTTTAGATTTATTTATGCCTACAAGAACTGGGGTGTAGACTAGAGGTGTGGGGGTGAGAGGATTCACCAGAGACAGAGTGGGGCAGAAAAGGCAGATCTACTGAAATACACTGCTGAGGGGTGCAGCCGGAAACTGAAGCAGAAAAGGCAGATCTACTGAAATACACTGCTGAGGGGTGCAGCGGGGGACAGGAGAGGTCTGCTGCGCCATGTGGGTTAGCTCCCTGGCCCGGGATCGAACCCGTGCTGCAGTGGCTGCTGATAGCTTCATAGCACTGACACTTAATCCCTTGCGCCATCAGGGAGGCCTCAAAGTTAACTTTCTTAATCAATTTTTTTTAATTGCCGTCTGATACAGGTCATTACGAAAGGAATAGGGAAAACAAATGGTGGAGTAACAGGGTAGAGGGGTAGGAGGTGGGGGACGAAATGATCATACAAATTCGACTGGAAAACTTCCAGCCTTAGGATTCTAATGTGGCATGGATACTGATAAAAATTTGGTTGTGATTTTCCAGTCTGTTATTTTTTGCGGAGCTGCAATAAGTGGACTTGACGCTCAAAGAAGACACCTCGCCCTTTTTCTTTTTCTAAAATTTACCTACTAATTTGCCTCTACAGTCGAACTCCTCAGGATCTTACAGATGGGATTCCTTCTTTACGTCTCATAACCCAGCCGCACGAGCTTATAGGGCCCATTTCCCCACTAGCAGATGCCTCAACCACTGTACTCATATGAACACTGAACTGCGGATTTCCCTGCTTTTTCTTACTCTGAGTACCCAGGCACTTCTACCCCCATTCCTATAAACTCGTTGCGCTTTCCGCACCTCCGCACGGATCGACCCTTCGCTTCCCAGCGCGCGAGCCCAGTTCATAGAGAGGCTCGTGCGCGGCTGCCTGCAACTGCAGACGTGCGCCCTCCCAGTTCCCCCAGAGACCCTGTGCATGATTGGCCCGCGCCCAGTTACCTACTCCAAGGTGTGGGGTGAAGGGAAGGGTACTCCTTTGGGAAGGGGGACGAACGAAGAAAAGACGAGTCCGATGCTGCAGCCGCAGGAGATGCCGATGCTACTGCTGGAGACACAGCCGCGTTTTCAGGTGCTAAAAGGATGAGCTCTCGCTCGCTCTCGGCACCCGTAGAACCCCTGTCGATGACTTAGCTTTAGATTACCTTCCGGGTCAGTGCCCACGTAGCGCCCAACGCGGAGCTGCGCGCTGGTTAAAACCTAAACACTTCCAGAATTCCTCTTCGGGGACCAGGACTCAATGTGTGCGCGCGTTTGTGTGTATATACTAAAAGTACGCCCCATAATCTTCGTCGGTTACCTCTTCTGCTACTTCCTCCTCGTTTTAAAGACCGGAAGAGTCCTTGAAGCAAAATAGCTCGGCGGACACTTCCGGGACGGAAGACCAGGGTTCCGGGAAGGTGCTGGAAGGAGAGGGAGAGGCGGCGGCGGCCGCAGCTGGAGGATGAAGAAAGAGCAAGTGCTGCATTGTCAGTTCTCCGCGTGGTACCCGCTGTTCCGGAGCCTAACCATCAAGAGGTCAGACGGGAGGGGTTACCTAATCCTATAGGCCAAAGGGGACTGGGACATTGTGGCGCGAATCTTGTCTCCAGCAAATGAAAAATTGCAGGCCTTATCACGACTGCATGGGAGCGTCAGTGCAGAGATTTCGACTTCTTAGTGGTATTTGAGATAGGGAGATTAATGAAGTCAATCCCTACTTGCTGTGCTTCAGTACTTGCTGTGCGTCTCGTTGCGTGCCAGTGAGGGCTAGGGTAGCTGGTGGTTTAGTGACGCTCAGAGGCGGGGTGAGTAATGGATTTAAGATAGTATAGGTTTGGAATGTGCCCTCCCTCCATTTATAGTTACCAGATAGAGAACGTGAGCAGGATAACTAAATTGTCTGGGTTTTGCTACTGACTGACCCACCGGGTGACTTACTGCTTTTCGACACTAGGAAATGAGAGCACTGAAACAGTTCCAACCTCAAGGACTCCAACATGATTATGTATGAAAAGAGCATTAGTGTACTTGTATATTGTTAGGTATGGCACTGTGCTGTGAGAGGAAGCCATATGGAAAAGGAGTAGAACAGTATTTGTTTTCTAGTTCTCTGGCTTACAACAGGAAAACCATCCCCGTTTTAAGGGCAAGCAGAAGATTAACTATTTCATCCTTTACCTGGTGGTTCAAGGTGTCACCGCAGATTTCCATTAGAGAACCAGAGAGCACTCAGAGAAGAGGTGGGAAGATATTTTTTTATGCGGGCGGGCCCAGAAGAGATTTTTCCCCAAAGTCTAAACTCTGAGCAATTGGGTAACAGAGTATTTATTGCCTAAAGCAAGGGGTACTGTCAGCTGGGATGCATGAATCAGGCATGTGGCCATGAGAGCTTGTATCAGTTGTTCCCTGAAACTTTCAGCCTGTAGTCTATGTCTTAACTTCAGCTGATCAACAGGTCAGCTTGACATTTTCCACTTCAAAGGTAATATAAGCAAGACTATCCCCAAATGTCCACAAGCAATTATAACATCTGGAACATGATACAAGAGTAGGCTTTTCACTCACTGAGATAGTCCAAAGCAGTGTGTGTGTAGCTGATGGATTTTCTGTATTTTGCCCACTCCCCCTTTAGACCTAGGTTGTCACTTATTATGTATCAGCTACCTTTTCATTATGTCCTCTTGGTGCAAAGAGTGTGAGACAGAGAAGGAAGTGGTTTTGAAATCCTGAGGGATTGAAAGAGATCATTCTAAAGATCATTCTAAAGAATTCTTTTCCATCTTGTTATTAATATGTCGACCCTGCTTTAAGTTTTCTGTGGTGTAATGGTGGTTAGAGCAGCCCAAGAAAGATAATCATTGCATTTGAAAGTGTTAGCAGTCACATCAAAACAGAAGGAGGAGCTTCCACAGCAGTACTGGACACAACCTCCTAACATAGGATTCATCTTACTATGCAATTTTGCATCTTGTATTACCTTACATAATTGAAATAGACTGTATTTGTGGACCTGTCAGACTTTTTCATACTGAATTCACTCTTGAACATTTTGTTCCTCCGCAGGCACCTTTTCTAACCTCGAGTAGTTTTTCTTTGCCGTCAGCAAAAAATTAGAATGCTTAAGAATTGGACTTTGGAGTCAGGACCATCTGCCTGACTTTGAATTTTCGTTTTCCAGCATCTTGAGCAAATTGCTTAATCTTTCTAAGCCCCATCTGGAAAATTGATAAAATAATAGGATTGTTATGGGAGTTAAATATGATAGAGCATTTCAAATGCTTTCCATTTTTAATGGAATATAGTAAACACACAAAAAATGCTACTTGTTGTCACGTGGATTTGTTCAAAGTTACGTTGAGGCAAGATCATTTTATTTCACTTAAAATGTACACCACATTATGAAGTTGAGTGAAAAATAAACCCACAAGTGGCATTTTCTGAACACCTTAGTCCACAACTAAATCATACTGGCTAAAACTATTCTTTATTATATTTTTTAACTCTTCAGCCTACTAAGTTCTGTTGACTCAGCGTTATTATTTGGTGATTATTAAGCACATTCAGAGATGATTATGCACAATTCTAAACCAATTACACAATTTAAAAGGGACCATAGTGGTAAATTGTTAAGTATATGCTAATTGTCCTCAAAAGTTCATTTTTTGACAAATTCTAGAACTTCAGGTTGGTGAGTAACTAGCTGACTTGGGGTGATCTACTTTACCTTTCTAAATTAGTCTCTTTCCTCAAACATGAGAGTTATAACATGATCTTTTAAAGACCTTTCTATCTCTAAAATTCTATTAGAGCACATTGTACGTATAGATTTCTGTCCACCTGATATGTTATATAGACTTTGTCATTTAATTCTTTTACATCTGTCAGTCAGGCCTCGTTGAATTCTCAAATGAGTAGTAGATTTCAGTGTTCTAGTTTGAGTTCTCTTACAGCCTCTTTAGCTCTCTGTAAAGTATACCTGGCAGTGACTTGTCATAGCTTCAGTCATTTAGGCGTGGCTCCTTTTTCCTTCAAATTTGGTAGCATGTTTTCAGCACTTACATTGTTTTGTGACTTTTTTCCCCCTTTTGTATCATTTCCCCTCATAGGCTCCTAGTTCTTAATGAAATCACCTAGATATGCTTGTTGACTTAGAATATAATACAAGATAATGTGATTAGGATGACTGTTAGAACTCAGTGACTCTAACTGGATGTCAGTTTGTGGACCTGCCAAATAGGGAGCTTATGCAAATAATTCAAAATAGAATGTATTTTGAACTAGTAAAGAGATGTTTTGGATTCAGTGCAGTGTGGAGTAATAGTCTAGGTATAAACCAGACTTGAGATTCAGCGTGACCCCAGAAATAAGGGTTGTGGACTTTGACATCATCAATTTGGGGTTAGGATCATTATTGTCATAAAAGAGGCTCTGTCTGCTTTTCTGTGGTCGGGAAAATCAGCTCCATGTCCAGGAACTGGCCTCTAGTCAACAAATTATCTCAGTTTCTGTGCCCTTCAGTGCCCTGAGAATGTGAAGTTCAAATACTTTTGGAAAGGTTGTAGCTATTTCTCTTGGGATAACATTGTTACCTTAGTGGGTAAGTATCTTTAACCCCAAAAAGAACTGGAATGAAATATGAAGGTCATGAAAAATTGAGACTGAGAAGCTTTGTTATTTTTTTCTAACTTAATTTAGTATCTTTAAGAATTTAAGAATTTTGAGGACAATTAGCACATCTCTAACAGTTTAGCTCTGTGGTTCTTTTAAATTGCTTTAATTGGTTTGGGATTGTGATAAATTAAAATGTATTGAAAATTTTTCAAGTTCTTAAGTAGTATGCAATGTTTGCAAGAATCTTAAACTCATTATACTTACATTCTAATTTTCCAGCTTTATTAAATTCTTAGAAAGGTTTATTTGTAGTTAGACAATTGCTATATTTAAAAATAAAATTGAATGGATTATTTTTATGAACAGAGTTAACATTTTTAAATCAATCTGTAAGTTTCAGAGGTTCCCTTGGAATTGGTTAAAGTTTAGCAGATTTACAACTAGAAAAGTAAGATTTGTGTGTTGAACTTACATGTTTGAAGAACTAGGCTTTTTTTCCCCCACTTCTTAATTAACACTTAATGTTCATATAGAACGAGGCTTTGATTGTGAAATTTAACTTTGAGAAATTAGAGAGTAATTTTTAAAAGTGGAGTAGCCCATGAATAATTTTTTCTGTGCACAAAAATCATTTGTAATAAGCCAAACATCACATTTTACTAAATAAAAGAAGCTTATTTTAAGCAGAGTATGTTCTGTTGACACTCTGAAAGCAGAGAGAAGAATCTTTTACACTTTAAAAATATGTACCTCGAGATCAAAGTAATAGTATTACTTTTAGGTATATGAGGCAGGATTTTTGATGATTTATTATTAATAGTAAAGAACAAATTATCCTGTATATTCTAAAATGACTTTTTGGCTTTGCCATCCCTTAATTTGGTTATCGGAAACAAATTAAGCTAAAGCATGCTGAATTAAACAGTTTCATATCTTGTGATCACTCAAATACCACCAAAACATCCAAATAAATATGAATTCTTAGCCTTATGTGCTCATTGCCAACCAAAGAATGGTCTCCATACCTTGAGTGTTCTTTGGCTCACTCACTCAGAAGGGGCTTGAATGCTGTTTGTTTGGTGCATTTTCTGTGTTACTACAGATATCCCCTGGTCTCTAATTTCTTATAGAGATCTTTGTGCTCAAAATTCTTTTTTTTTTAAAGATTTATTTATTTATATATATAAGCTGGGGTTAGGCCAGAGTTGGGGGGGTGGGGGGGATGGTGGTGGTGGTGAGAGGATTCACCAGAGACAGAGTGGGGAGCAGAACAGGCAGATCAACCAAAATACACTGCTGCGGGGAGCCGCAGGCGAGGCAGGAGAGGTCTGCTGCGCCATGTGGGAAGCTCCCCAGCTGGGAATCAAACTCATGCTGCAATTGCTCTGGATAGCTTCATAATGCTGCGACTTAACCCATTGCACCACCAAGGAGGCTCCTGTGCTCAGAATTCTTTTGAGCTTGTTGCTTTCACATGATTTCAAAATGATTCTTAGAATTTAGCTGGTTTTGATTTGTTTCTTTACCACAGAGACAATTGTAATTATATCACTATATACCTAATTTAGTTTACTGTTGTCTTTATTCATGTTATTCTAATTTCTAGTCTGCTGCTACTATATGTATGCCATTAACAGCTCCTACTTTGTATTAAAATAAAGGGGACAAAAAATTCAGAAATTAATTGAGTTTGTAATATTGTCTCTGCTTATAGATGGTCTTTTCAAATGATGCCTTTTTTGGTATGTGCCTCTTTTTTTTTAGTGTCATTCTTCCACTTCCTCAGAATGTGAAGGATTATTTACTCGATGATGGAACTCTGGTGGTTTCAGGAAGGTAAAGTATATTGGAGAAAAGTTCTTCAAAAATTTTTTTAAAGATTTATTTATGCATACAAGAGCTGGAGTGTAGGCCAGAGGTGTGGGGTGGTGACAGGATTCACCAGAGACAGAGTTGGGAGCAGAACAGGCAGATCAACTGAAGTGCACTGCTGAGGGGAGCAGTGGGCAAGGCAGGAGAGGTCTGCCGCTCCATGTGGGAAGCTCCCTGACTGGGAATCAAACTCGTTGCTACAGTGACTACGGATAGCTTCACAGTGCTGAGACTTAACCTGTTGCGCCATCAGGGAGGCCCCAGGTTCTTCAAACTTTCCATGAAGAAATGTTGTAATGATTATGTCTCACTAATCACCACATAAAGTACATTAGCTTTAGCACCATTCTCCCTAAGCCTGTTTTTCTCAGATTCCTTGTCAATGCTCAGTTAATACTGTTTTCAAAATTGAGTACTTCTTTTTAATAGTAGTTGTGAAATTGGGCAGTTCTTTTCATTTGTACCCATGGGAAATGGATATGATAATAATTATCTCTTTTGGAGATGGGTAGGCAGGTAGAGAGAAAGTGGCCATGTTGAAAACCTTTGCATTCCTTCACTTTTTAAGATAGAAACATTCGTTGTTCATTGCAAGCAGAAATCTTTACTAGGGTTTATCATTTAGTCCTTAGCATTTTGTTCCTCTGTTAACCCACCCTCATGGCCCCACCCTCTCTATTCATGCATTTCCTCTATTTGCAAAGGAAAGAAGTTACCATGCTACACTTTCTTTAGTGCAAACTTGATAAAGTTGTAAGAACCATAGAATTGAATGACATTCCCATTTTTCATTCAGGCATCTGCTCACAAGCTATGCTATCTCACTGTTCATCCCTCACCATCTTTTCTAACGTAGCCTGCTAGTAACCTTGACCGTTATATCACTCTTTTTTTTTTAAGTAGAATTCTAGGTTGATGAATTTCTAGGTTGAAAAAGTAGAATTCTAGGTTTTTCCTTAGAATTCAAAAAATTATTTTTATTGTAGCAAAATATAAAATTTGCCATTTAACGATTTAAGTGTATGACTCAAGGATATTAAATACCTTTCTGATACTGTGCATCTATCACTACCATCTATCTCCAGACTCTTTTTGTCTTACAAAATTGAAACTCAATTCCCTCATTTCCTTTCGTACCCACCCTGGGAAACATCCATTCTGCTTTTTGTGCCTTAGAGTTTGACTACTATAAATACCTCATATAGTGGAATCATAGAGGGCTTGTTCTTTTGTGACTGGCTTATTTCATTTAGCAAAGGTTCATTCATGATGTAGCATGCCAGGATTTTCTTCCTTTTTAAAAAGCTTGAATCCTATTCCATTATATAAACATCCCATTTTGGTGCATCACTAGCCTCTTACCTTAATTTATTTTTCTGCTTAACACTTATTTCCATCTTCCATACTTCCCTTAAATTGTTCTGTTAGTATGCAGGCTCCATGAGAACAGGAATTTGAACAGTTTCTGTCAGCCTGGCTCCTAGAACAATGCCTGATACATAAGAAGTATTTGATAACATTAATTGGATGAACAATTCTCAGAAATAAAATTGCATATGTTTTCAGTAACACTAATTTTATCACATATTTCTTGTCTGATAGATGATCTGTATAGCTTTCTAGATTATATATATATATTTTAAGATTTGTCTATGCATACAAGAGCTGAGGTGTAGGCCAGCAGTGTGGGGGTGGTGAGAGGATTCACTGGAGACATAGTGAGGAGCAGAACGGGCAGATTGACTGAAATACTCTGCTGAGGGGAGCAGCAGGCGAGGCAGGAGAGGTCTGCTGCGCCATGTGGGAATCTCCCTGGCTAGGGATCGGGATTGAAATCATGCTGCAGGGACTGTGGATAGCTTAATAGTGCTGAGACTTAACTCCTTGCGCCACCAGGGAAGCCCTAGGTTATATTTCTGTTTCTGGTATTTTCTGCCCTTTAATAGCCTGAAAATTATTAATTCAGAGCTTTATTAACTTGAAATCATTGTAGGATAAGGAAACAGAGTAGTTAAGCACCTCTCAATATTGGGCTCTTTACAGGCATAATTGTATTCTCAACTCTAGAACATATAATAAGCTTATATAAATGTAACTAAAGAAAATGATGCCCAACATTAGCAAATACTTAGCAAAATTCAGTCCTATAAGCATATTGAAGAGAGCTCCTATTTTGTTTTCGAAGCACATGTTTGCATGTGCTTCAGGCACAGGCAGGCACCTTGCTACATACTGTTAAACAGTGCTGTCCAGCACTCTGCTCCACAGTAATTTACAAATCAGATAGGGATCCTGCCCTTTTGGATTTGACCCTTCACTGTTTTATGTTGTGGGAGTTTTGTGGCAGAGTGCTGGTTCTTAGACGGCCTAGAGTCAAATCATATATAGCTAGTTTCTAATTTTCTGTACCTCAGTTTCCTTGTCTGTAAATCAGGACCATGATACCATAAAACTTACCTCATGGGTTTGTTCCACAGATAAAAAGAGGTAAGCGTGGTTAAGCCCATGCTTAGTATATTATATGCACTTAAGAAATAATAACTGCTCCCATCATTAATCTTAGTCACATGTTAAACATGCATGCGAGTGTTTAAGTGAAAATTTTAAATGCTGTGAAGGAAGTGGGGAAGTCACTAATACAACTACTGGGTGAATTATGAATACCTGAAGAAGTGATTTTTTTTTTTGAGCCTTTAAGATATGAAGTTTGAGTGGAAGATAGTCAATTGAAGGGTATAGAGAAGAATCTTCCAGTCTGAGGGAACAGGATTAAGGGAGGCTGTGAGGTGTAGAAAATCTTGACATGCAAGAAACTAAGGGGTGTGAGGGAAAAGTGAGATGAACATATATTTGCATAGAGCATTATTTGTATTTAGGATTATTTTCTGTATAATAAGAATCCCAGACTCCAATTACATGACAAAGTTTATAAAAAATTTTAATACTCTTGACCAATATTGTCAGATAGTTTTCACCAACCAGTGTACCAGTGTATGCACTAAACAGTAGTGTAGAATACATTTCAGAAGGTGAAATTCCTAATTGAATGCTTTTCTTTAAGTTTACAAGTTATTTATTACATAGAAATTCCAAAGCTGAACAAGTCTCTGAATGTGATTTCTTTTAAAGGTTTATTTATTTATGCATATAAGACCTGGATTATAGGTCAGAGGTGTGGGGGAGGGCAGTGAGAGGACTCACCAGAGACAGGGTGGGGAGCAGAACAGGCAGATCAACTCAAGTACACTGCTGAGGGGAACAGCTGGCGAGGCAGGAGAGGTCTGCTGTGCCATGTGGGCAGCAACCTGGCTGGGGATCAAACTCGTGCTGCAGTGGCCGCCAATAGCTTCATAGTGCTAAGTCTTAACCCCTTGCGCCACCAGGGAGGCCCTGAATATGATTTGTTTAGATTCCTCTACAGTGAAATAAATAGGGCCTATTTTCTGTTTGAGCTTGTACTTACTCTTATTTACCTGCCTCCCTGCAGCCCCTCTTATTTGCTCCCTGAGTCAGTTGGGTTGATTTGGGTTGCAAGTAATAGAATACCTGCTGTGGTCCAAATATTTGTGTGCCCCTCCCCCCAGTTCATACGTTGAAATCCTAATGCCCAAAGATGATGTTATTAGGAGGTCCAGCTTTTGGGAGGTGGTTGGGTCATGAGGGTAGACCTCTTATGAATGGGATTAATTAGTTTCCTAATGAAAGAGTCTGCACAGAACTCCCTCACCCCTTTGCCTATATAAGGACACACCAAGAGGGTAGCCATCTGCAGTCTTAAAGTGGATCTTCACTTGAGCATGTTGGCATCCTGATAGGGGACTTTTAGCCTCCAGAACTATGAGAATTAAATTCCTGTTAGTAAGCCACCAGTCAAGGGTATTTTGTTATAGTGACCTGAATGGGCTAGGATGCATTCCAGTTTTTAAAATGACTTAAATAATGAGACAAATAATGTTATTTCATACAATAAGAAGTCCTAAGGCATGGCAGTTATGGGAAAATATAGTAGTTCGGTGATGCTGGAACTCGGTCAGCTTCTGAATTTTTTGGTTTTCCTTTCCAATGTCCAAGTTAGCTGTAGTAGTTTTAAGCATTTTGTCCTCATACTACCATTTCCAGAACCAGAATAAGTGAGACTTGGTTTTATTCCCTTTTTCATGAGCAGAGAAAGCTTTCCCATGAGTCCTCTAACCCCTGTTTGTCAGGGTTGGGTTATTCAGTGGCAAGGGAGATGGAGTAACTGTGATTGGCTTCTAGTTCATAATTCCTGTTATCGTTGGGGAGAAGTCCATAAGGCAGAGGGTCCCTTAGTGGCTGAATAACTTGGAGTTTTTATTAGCCAAGAAGTATGGAATAGCTATTGGGTTCTGCCATAGCTCCTGTTTGTGTTTCATCTCTCATTTCTTTCTATAGAGTACCTTCCTTTCACTTCAGACTAAAGGCTCTTGTTTATAGTTATAATTTAGCATGGAGCCTAGACGCAAATATTTTTTGGGTAGGTGAATGAACAAACATAGTTGTATCATGCTTTTCCATGGTAGCAAATCCTAAATTGAATGAATAGTATAGGCCAAGGATGATAACTTGGTTTATTTTATAATCTCAAATCTGTTGGTAATGCTTCCCTGAAGTGATGTGCTGAGAGGAATTCTGAGACTGCATCTAGGATGTTATGAGAAAGAACGCTTGGTTTGATTATCATTGCCTACAGTGGGTATAGGAAAGGAAGCTGGTAACCAGTATTTCTGGGGTAGGTAGTGATTACTTTTTCCTGCACATTATTGGGTGCCCACTACAAGACGGGTGCTGAATGTACTACTGAATGACAGGATGGGTGGGACATCCTACTTAGGGAGTCCAGGCTCAGTGGCCAAGTCAAACATGTAAATAAATAGATGCTTGGGTTTTACTAAAGTATCCATTATTCTGATAAGAAATGTTTTTGGAGTTTAAATAATCACTGTAAGTTGGTATGATCCTGAAAGTTTTTATATCTATGGAAGTGCTCTTTGAAGAGGGCCCACAAGTTGAGCCTAACTCAGATGAGCTGATGTAATGCTTCTAAGCACTAATGCTCACTATACCTTTTTGGTCCCAAGTTCTTTCCTGACCTTGTCTCTCTTCAGGCAGAATAATAATAGAAGCCAATTATAGTGTATGTTAGATGTGTTCAGGGTAAGTGCCCTCTTAATTCTTGACACTGGAGGATTTCTGTTTTGTTTTGTTTTTGCTGAGATCTTATGTGACTGTCGTCATACAGACTCAGCCCAGTTGGGTGGTTCCAAAATGACCTCACTACATACCCGGGTGTTGATGGACCATATCCAGCATGTCAGCCCTGTCATCAGTGATGACTCCAGGTTCAACCACTTGTTCACTGGCGCTTTTTGTTTTCCAAGCCTTTGTTGCCATCTTTCTTCTGCAGCTGTCTCCTTTTTGAATCTCTTTCTCCTTGGGCTCTTTCCTGTCATTTTAGCAGATTTTCGGGAAGAAACGCAGAGATAATTACCTAGGGTCAACCAACAGCAGCCCCTCCCTTTCCTTTTTCTTGTTTCTTAGTCTAGATCTGTTCCGATTCTTTTTTTTTTTTTTGTTCCGATTCTTATCCTCGTTTACTGTTTCAGTGGAAGTGATTGCATTTTCTTAAGCCAGTTATTTGTGACTGGGTGTTGACATGGTGCAGGGCAGTGTTATTCTCTCTGAGCTTTTTCAGCCTTTCTTCCCCCCCAGGCAATGCATTTGACTGCTAGATGGCCCTTTCAACACCTGCTGATTGGCTCACTGGCTTCTTCATAGAGTGTGTCTGCATCTTTCTCTCTCCCTCCTATACCTTTCTGTGGATCCACCGAATGCCGATTCAGATCAAGTGTAACTCCAGACATCAGTCTGTATGCTCTGTTTCATTGTATAAACAAAAGATTCTTGGTTTTACCCCTTGGGGTGTAGAACAACTTATTAGACAGTTCTTTTTGATATCTTCCTTCATCCTGTTTTGCTCTTCTTTGTATTGAGACTCTTAATGTCACCAGAGATGGAGTTAGAATTTTTCTTCCCTTGTTTGAGGTGATTTCTGTGTAGAGGGCAGCAGAAAGTTATTGCTGCCACCTTTTATCGGAAGTATACTGCCATTACTTTTATATTGGTTTTTGTTAGTTTCTGTCTCAAAAAGTGACCTCTTCCTAGTATTATCCTCCAATTCTAACACCTTTTTTATATATTCAGTACACATGAAATTACGAATACCTTGTACCAAAGCCCCTTTGCAATTACTGCTTAGTTTTTGCTTTATTTTCTTCTAGGGAAGATCCACCAAGACATTCGCAGTCAGACAGTGATGATGAGGCAGAAGAAATCCAGGTTGGTTCAAAATAAAATAATCTGTTCTGCAGAGATTTCTAATTTAAATGATATCTGGAATGGTTCTAATATTTAGATCTCAGCATATATTTAGTAAAGGGAGAAATTACATAACAGTCTCTCTTTGACATTAACTTTGTCAAGAGACAGGAAAAGATGGCTCTTATTAATGTATCATTTTTAAATGGAGCACTGCTTTTTTGTCCCCCAGTAAAGTCTCTAAATGTGATGTTTTGTTTTTTTCCTTTGCTCCACACAGTGGTCTGATGACGAGAACACAGCCACGCTGACGGTAAGAGCAGAGCAGCGCCTACACTGTCGCCCAAGGCACTTCAAGGTTTTGGTGCTGATCTCTAAATTCTCATTTACTCCCCATTTTAAATGTAATTTTCTTTGTTGACTATTATTGATTATTTTGAAAACTAACCTGAATTATTATTTATAGCAAATGTTACCTGCCTTCCCCTCCCTCTCCTCTCCCCCGCCTTTTGATTAAAAAAACATTCTTGGTGCATATTTGATCCTTCAGTTTGTTTCTGTTAATGACTTTTTCTTTTGCAATATAAGACATGATTAGAACAGTTAGCAGATTTTCATAAGACCCGTCGATAAAATTGGTGATTTTGTATCAGTGTTAGTGCCCTGATTTTGATAATTTTGCTAGGTCATATAAAAGAGTGCTACCACATTTTAGAAAATATATACCAACGTATTTCGGGGAAAAGGGCATTATAGCAGCAACCTATTTTAAAAGAGTATAGGAAAAAAATGTATGTTATATATAAGTGTAATATAATATACACACTGTATAGATATGAGGGAGTCTTGGAGGGAGGATGCTAAAACAATGTGGTAAAAAAGGAAAAATGTCTTAAGCAACAAGTATATGGAAGTTCTTGTTACTCATAATGCTTTTGAAATTATTTCAAAATAAAAACTTAATTTTAAAAAGTGATTGAGTTTCCCTGGGTAGAAGTAGATGTTGGGCAGGGAAACATTTATGTCAAAAAACTCCCTCAGTGGAATATTAGGAGCTGGTACATACAATAGGAAAATGCTAGGTATTGGTGAAAGGTAATAATCCACTAGTGTAGGTGCAAAAAACACTGAATTTAAAGTGGTCAGGAAAAAATAATTGAGATGGGTTATTTCAAAACCAAAGTGCTGCATTTCAAAGATCAAGTTGTCATTTAACAAATGACAGCATTGTTAAATATTTTAAATGTTACATTTATGGATATACCATAAGTATAAAATCATGAATATAGAAAAATATGCTGCATTTCATAATGATGGTTATTGTTGGGGAGAGAGGGAAGGACTAAGGAAAGCAAGAAGAAAGGATCTTTATTTGTATCTGTGATTTTTTTTTTTCCCTTAAGAAATTTAAAGAGCTGGATCATATACTTGTATGCTGAATTGTTGAATGTTTGAATCTAGAAATATGGTGTATGTTTTTTGTATATTTAAAACATTTTACAAATAAAAAAATTTAAAAATTTAATAGAAATACCCTTTCTGAATGGGTGCGTTGCCATGTAAAGTAGGAAATAATGGTGGTGAATCCAGATTATGGAAAGTCCATGGTTCTGATTTAAAGTCTAGGTTTTATCCCATTGCAACAGGAACCTTTTCCCAGACAACTGAGGTGTTTAAAATCTACTAGTTGAGCTTTGATCTTAAAAGAATCTTATTAGTTAAATCTGTTAAATAATAATTTTCAGGAAAAGGTAGACTTATGACTCTCATGTATATGTATTTATAGATCAGGAATGTTGAAAAGAACATGTAAGTGAGGCAAAACTGGTTTCACTTTCCCCTAGGGTGTCAGGGATGACAGAGTTCTATCAGATAGACTTCTCATGTTCATAAAGAAATATTTTACATCGTTATGTCTCACCTACAATTTGCCAAATTGTAAAATAACTCGCAGAGCTATCTAGAATCACATAGCCCAGAAGGATATGCTATATGTTGATAATACATAGTTTTCCACTGAAGCACACATTTTCCTCTACAATGCGTGAGCTCTTTTATACTTTAAATCTGTTTTAGAATTCTTTTGGCAGGATTTCCTAAAATTGAATGATTTGAGGATTTGAAAAAACTGATCACCTCTTAAAACGTAAGGCATAAATATAAAGCAATCCTTTATATCTCAAGTTTTATGGAATAGGAAAATAATTGTCTCTGGACAAAGCTTTGTGTTGTAAAATCTGTGTAATTATGTCATTTATTGACAATATTGCTAATGCAGAACTTCAGTAAGTATTCTTATAGATAGACTTCTAGGGAGCCATTTCAGCAACTTCAAAGGACTATAAGGGAAATATTGGCTTAATATAAATGTAATTTACTTTGTGTGGGGAGAAACAAATGGAAAATAAAGGTCTCAGTTATTTATTTTGAAAGCCTCCAAAACAATTTAATTTCATAGTCTAAGAGAAATACTCAAATAAGATCGATATGATGGCAGGTTGTTGATTAACTAAGACACTGATAACCAGTGTGGAGATCAAATACAGTGGAAGCAGAAAGAAAGGTCATCTAACCTGCCCTTAATCTCTCTATTCTTTATTTCATTGGGGGCGGGGGAGGGGGGAGGGAGGGGGAATAGGGCAGAAGATACTACCATTTTTTGAGCTTACATTTTATGTACTGTTTCCCAGTCACAGTTTTCTCTGTCTTACAAGGTTAGCTCTTTGGGGGTCAGCATAAGTCACTAGGTTTATTTTTTCCAGTGGATAATTTAGCTGATTCTAAACTTGTTCTGACTTTTTTCCTCTATCGAAGAAGGTTGTCATTAATGAGTTTTCAGAACTTGCAGTTACCCAATAGAGAGCAGCAGATATAATGCTGTAGTGACCATAAATGACTAAAGAGAGACTCTGAATATTTACTTTCCCTCACAACAGCTTTCTGTTTACTTCCTGTTTGAAAAGATGCTTAGAATGTTGTGGTCACTTTGCTCAAATAGAACGTGCATTCTAAAGTCAACCAAAAAAGAAGGAATATTTTTACTTGACTAAGATCCTATTTTTGAGGTTTGTTTATATTAAAACTTGTCTGGAAATAGCATTGCTTAGTTTACCATATAACTTATTTTTCATTCTCATGAAGCTTTTTGGGGAAGTATCCAAGAGTCGTCTGCAAACAGAAAAACTTCTGTTTCTTTAATTTGAGGTGTTATTTCTGAGAACTGGAGTATATGTATATATGACTGATAGGGTATCCATCTGTGTCTTTATTTGATAAATACTGTTTTGTGAAGGTGCTAAGAAAACCATTTCATCCTTCCTCACATCCCCAGATGCTTAGTGACATCTGTCTTTTTATAGCTTTAGGTTGTTTTTGAAAACTCTACTTGAACACTTGTAATTTTCCCCTTTTTAATAGATGTTATCTGATTATTGATTTTATTGAGCATAGTTCAGAGATTCTGATAATAATTTGTATTCTAAATTACTTTGAATACTCTAAACAGTTTAATCTTGAGATTTTGATCGTCTTCTAGCCTGGTGATACTGACTTGCCTGAATGATTTCTTCTTTCTCTCTGTAGGCACCAGAATTTCCTGAGTTCACCACGAAAGTCCAAGAAGGCATCAATTCCCTGGGGGGCAGCATATTTCCTAAGCTTAACTGGAGTGCCCCAAGGGTAAGAACATATCACTCAGTCTCTCATTATCTCAATATTTGTTTTGTTACTCATTTTATCTTATACTCCACGCAATATCTAATAATAGTCCTAATACCAGAAAAATACTATGGAATTTATTTTTATTTTCCCCATTATTTTATTGTTCTTATTATGCCGTAAATTTTTCCTAGTTCTGCAGAATACTATATATTTTGCCAAAAGTTAATTTCAATCTCTTGTGTTGATAATTGTGCTAGAAATCTGAGAAAATACATTCTTTGCCCTTTTAAAAATTCAGCTGTTCAGTTCAACAGAGAAATTTTTCTCCATTGGAAAGTAATAAAAAGTAAAATGTCATTGGATCTATAAATAGCAGTTTGGGAAGTCACCTTATTTTCTTAAATTGTGTTTTATTATTTTAACATTAAATTAACAGTTTTTTTTTAAGTTAGGGTCTGTGGAAATATTCACTATTTTCTCTAATCCAGTAGAAAAGCAGTTTTTATGTGAGCAAAGCTCATTTAAGGAATCAAGGACTTACTTGCATTTTCAAAAACCTATGTGCATATCTTATTCGGAAAAGAACCCTAAATTGAACTTTATTTTTATTTTTACTTACTAAAGTTAGTTACATATTTAAATTTTCAGAAGACCTGGGAGATTGTTACAGATAGCAGTAGGTCCTTTCACCTGTTCTGCTTTACCATTCCCCACTCCTCGGAAGTAGCTGTTTTCAAATACTTCAGTACATTTAGTTATTTTCCTCTCATTTTTCAGTTTTAGGTATTTATCAGTGACTTCCTACTCTAGAGAAACTTCAGCTCCCTTTCATCTCTCTCCCTATTTCTTTCTATTCCAGTATTCTCATTATAGTAATACTTGTACTTTTGATTAGACCAGGGTTCTGATTAGATCAGTATTAAGTATTTCTAGTCTGATGATTATACAGACACTATGTACACTGCTGATACATACTATACTATAATTACTTGGGTTCTTCTAATCAACATTTTATTGTCTCTGGATTTAAAAATTGTTCTGTTTTTTTAGTGGCATGGTTTTTTATGTATCTATTGCTGCCTCAGCAGAGTTAACTCTCTGCGTTCCATGTACCATTTGTAACTAGAATTTCATCACCTTTTCATTGGGAGAAATGAGATCATGATCTAGTCAATCATGATTCTATTACAAGGATGCAGGCAGGGAATAGCAAGTATTATGGCGTGAGTTATTATAAAGAAGTTATTGAAACTTATTTTTAGTTTATATGTGAGAAGTAACTTAAATTGTCCCTTACTGCTGTATTCAGGCTTTCCATTTACAAGGGTAGATAATTTGGGGTTTTAAGTTATTCGTTGATTTCTTACTTACTGAGTGCCTACTCTGTTCCAGTCCCTTCTTTGATGTAATATGGATAATTGGATAGTTTTTTGCATTCATTAATTTTCTCAGAACTAGGTTACTATCCTATAAGAAGTGTGTTTTTTGAAGTGTGTTTTTTAAATGACTTATTCTGTCATTTCTAGACATGTTCCACTAAGCTTTATGCCTTCTGTGCCTGCTATTCTTAGCTTTTTTTTTTTTTTTTTGGTTTATATATATGAGACATTCATCATTTACAATTATGATGGTTTAGAATATCTCACCTCTTTTTTCCCAAACTTAACAGTCATTGGTGCTAACTGCTCTAATCATCAAACTTTAGGTGCTCTAGCTGAAAATCCCCAGAAACAGGAAGAAAGGAAAGATCTCCTTTTTCATAAAGAGTAGCTGGTCATGTTATTTCTTTACACCTTGATCTCCTACCTGAAGTATCAGCACTTCTGATGTCTTTTAGTCCCCTTTTGTCATCCAGTAAGAAAAACATAGGGAAGTGCTTGTGTTTGGTGAGGCCCTAACCTCTCAGTATTCATAGCTGAGTGTCTGACATGGAGGGTTACTGCTATTTGTTGCTTAGAAGTCTAATTTGACTTTTGACAGTATAGCTAAAAGTTCTTACTTGACTTTTTCCTTTGAAATATTTCCCTTGAAGTAATACACATTACTGTTTGTTTTGTTTGTTTGGTTTTTTTTTTTTTTTAAGATTTATTTATACATAGAAGCTGGGGTACAGGCCAGAGGCGTGGGGCGGCGAGAGGGTTCACCAGAGAGAGTGGGGAGCAGAACAGGCAGATCAGAAATACAGTGCTGAGGGGAGCAGCGGGCGAGGCTGGAGAGGTCTGCTGCACCATGTGGGATTCTCCCTGGCTGGGCGTCGAACTCGCATTGTGCGGTGCTGACAGCTCCACAGCGCTGCGCTCAACCACTGTGCCACCAGGGAGGCCCCCACATTACTGTTTTTGTGTATAGTTCTGGTGTGGAATATATACTAAATAACATGCTTTATATTTAGGATGCCTACTGGATAGCAATGAATAGTTCTCTGAAATGTAAAACCCTCAGTGACATCTTTCTACTTTTCAAGAGTTCTGATTTCATTACTCGTGATTTCACTCAACCGTAAGTATGTCTCATATCTTCCGTGTTGTTGATTTCAGAACTTGTAAGAGTTTTTCTACAGATGAAATTCTGTTAGCTCTAGTACCGCTATAGACACTAGCTCCATATAACATAACTATTTAATGTTCTCAAATGACTTGCTGCAGCATAACTTTCTTTTCCTTTTATAGTAAATGCTATACTAGAATATCCCTAAATGTGAAGGACTTTCTATATCTCTGCCCATTAAATATTTTGATAGTATTTTATTATAAAACCAACATATGCTTATCATAGGAAAACAAAAGTGGGACTATAGCAAAACAAAAACAGGTAATGTAAGGGCACCCATGATCTCGCCACAGTTGGTTTTCTGTATTTCTAGAATTCTATTTATGCATAGGTTTATATAGACACCTGTCTCTAACTATATTCCTTCTTTTGTGTGTGTAGACGTGGAGTATAGGCTAGAGATGTGGGGGGTGAGAGGATTCACCAGAGACAGAGTGGGGAGCAGAATAGGCAGGTTGACTTAAGTACACTGCTGAGGGGAGCAGCAGGTGAGCAGGAGAGGTCTGGGGCGCCATGTGGGGATCTCCCTGTCTGGGTAGCAAACTCATGCTGCAGTGGCTCTGGATAGCTTCCTACTGCTGCGCTTAACCCGTTGCGCCACTAGGAAGGCCCCTGTTTCCACTTTCATTTGGATTTTTCTTGCACAATATATTTCTTAGTAAAGTTACATAGTTACAGTGAATAAGCATTTCCTTTCTCATCCTTTTTCTTCTGTTTTTGTAATAAAGCATAGGACACATTTCACCTTACTTTCTATATACTGCATTCTTGTTTTTAGGATCAACTTATTCCGCTAGTTGGACACACATGCATGGTTATCACTGAATGTACATTTGTTCTCTTTCAATGTGAGATACGTGGAACAGTGTGATAAGAATTATGTGTTTATCACAGTAATGTTCACAGGAAAGGGTTTATTAATCTTAAGACATGGTTAGGACTTAATGAGTATGCTTGTTTTAGTGACACTGTTTGGCTGGTTCAGTAGAGAGAATAATTTGGGAAGTAGCTTAAATATAAATAAAAGAAAGACAAAGACTATAACAGCCTGTCAATCATCTGCGCTAGTAAGTACAGTTCTTGTGGATTTTAACAAAGACTGTATTTTCATTTCCTTTCTTTTTTTGTCTTTTTTGTTTTTTGTTTGATTCTCTTAAAATTCCCATTAACTGGTTAATTCCAGAGTGTACTGAAAATGTACTTGCATAATTTTATAGTAACTTTCACAAATGAAAAGACCTTTGGTTTTTATTTTCTCAAAATATTTACTATTGTATTGCGAATACTTTTAGTTTGTAATTTACGTTGTAGGTTACATGAAATTCATTATTTTAATACCGTTTATGCTTATTATGACTAGCAGGAGGAATTATAATTATCTGCCAAGATTTATGAATTTAACATTCAAAATTGGAGTCTCCTTTCTACATAGACTTGTAAATGAGTGCCTTTGATCAACATGGCTTACTATTGGTATATTGAAAATTTCAGTCAAAAATCTTTTGAACTAATATAAAATGTATACTGAACCAGGAAAATATTTTAGATGTAAACATTTTTAGAATTTTATGTGTGTTTTTAATAAAAACAATATTCCTATAAATATGTAATATTCCTATAAAAATTGGCTATTTAATGCTAATTATAGCTAGATTATCTAGGTTGGCAAAGATCTTCAAATGAAATTCAGAAGGTTCTTATTTGTAATTATAAAAACCATAATATACTGATCATTAATTTCTGGTTTTAGCCAAATGGTAGACTGAAATAACTTGAAAAATATGTAGAAATGCTGGGTAAAATTTAAAATGTTACACAAAATAATGTATTGATAGCTGAATTCACAAGAAACATAAGGCAGTTCCAGGTGCAAGGAGTTGCAAAGCAGAGAGCTAGGTAGATAAGTCTTTAAGGGTGGTTTGAAACAAAGGTTTTGTATACTTTTTTCGGGACAAGAGACAAACATTAAGCCAAAACAAAGTAAGGATTTAGAAAAGAAACCCTGTTGTAAAGGATGAACAACAACAAAAATCCATTCATTGTACAAGGACAAGGAAGCAAGACAAATTGCTTGAGCTTTGGGTTTTGTTTAAGTTGAAACCTTGAAGTCTCTGTTGCTCAGCAAACTTGGAGTATAATTTTAACTCACATGCAAGGTTCTCTAATTCCCAAACTAAGAAATTAACATTGAAATCACTCCTGAACACTTTTTACCTTGAGGCACTTGGGACATGTAAATACAGAGAGCAATGAAAAAATTCCTATAAGCCAGGAACATGGGAACCCTAAAGAAAAAGTAAGACCCTCTAAAAAGATGCTCGTAATAAAAATAGCAAAACACCTGAGGAAATAGAACATTATGCTTGAAAATCAAACAGATGATGAGTAGAACTCTGAGTTTGGAATAACAATTCTAAAAGATAATATTAATGTCCTAATTGATCAAACTCAAAAAAAGAATTAAGTTCTTCGAACAAGTTACTAGGAAAAAAAAGAAACAAAGTTCTAAATATGAAAGCTGGTTTGAGAATTAAAAACTCAGTTACCTATGTAAATAAGATACAGCTGAAGAAGGTAATTGGTTATTGAATTTGAGCTATATGAGATTTTATCCTAGAAGCAGCAGAGAGAGATAAGGAATTGCAATTATGGAATAAAGAGGCATACTGGATAAAAATGAGAATATTTAACACACGTATCACTGGACAGGAGAGAGAGCCTGAGGCCCCAAAGTCTCATCTTGTCCCCACAAAAAAGATAAGTCAGCAGTGTTGCCAGTTGCTGTCCACTGCTCCATCCACCAGGAGTCAGAGGGATGGACCAAGAGATTCTGCTTTCAAGCATAGGAAAGGGCTCTTGAGACCCTTGGGTCAAGATTGAAAAGAGGACTCCACAGACTCTGGTGAGGGCAGGCAAGAGTTAGTGTTAATTGGTGAAAAAGCTTAACGGGGAGACCTCTCTGGGTAAGAGAGACTCCCCAAGGTGCTGGCGCTAGGCATCAAAAGGTTTTAGGACTGGGGGCTTTGAGAATAAAGGAATTAATCTTATTGGCTGAGAAGCAAAGAGAGTGGACTTGACGAGTCTATTTCTTGTTGTAAGTTGTAAGCACCCATCAGCTGCAGCTCAGTGATTGTGCAAAGTTCTGACTATCTCCAAGGTGAACATCTTATGGAGTCTGTGTGTGTACAGCTCCAGTGTGAATTGGTCTGGTCTCAAGGTCTGTGACTCCTTGCTTCTGTCTGCAACTTCTTTTTTTCCCTATACTAACCAATTGATAAGCTGTGGAAAGATAGCTCAGAAATGGTAAAAATCAGTGAACCAAGGAAATGTATAGCAGCACAACAATTTTGTCCCACATTCCTATCCTGTCTCTGTCCCACTACATTTCCTGTTTAAAGAGTTCTAGGAGGAAGAAGAGAGAAAATGAGGGAAGAGTCATATTAAAAGAGAAAGTCAAGAATGATTAAAAAATAAAAATATATTGGGCCTCCCTGGTGGCGCAGTGGGTTAAGCACTGTGCTGTGGAGCTGTTGGCAGCTGCAATGCGAGTTTGACGCCCTACCAGGGAGATTCCCACATGGTGCGGCAGACCTCTCCTGCCTCGCCCGCTGCTCCCCTCAGCAGTGTATTTCTGATCTGCCTGTTCTGCTCCCCGCTGTCTCTGGTGAACCCTCTCGCTGCCCCACGCCTCTGGCCTGTACCCCAGCTAGTATGCATAAATAAATAAATATTTTTTTAAAAAAGATAAAAATATTAAACACAAGTGTCCCAATAGGAAACATCTTACTGTCATTGTAGAAAACCAGAGATAAAGAGGAGTTCTTAAGAACTAACGGAGAGAAAGGGTAAGCTGTGTAAAATGAAACCCCAATAAGAGTGGCAGATTTCTCAATGGAAGTACTATTTCATCTAGTTCTGGCTCTACCGAGAGCTGCTGGAGTTGTTGAACGGTAGGATGGATAGAGCTGATTGTTTCTGATTTATATAGGCAGCTAATAAGTCTAGAACCTAGACTGGTTTCTGAATTTTACTTCAGGAGTTCTCTAACAATAGCCCAAATTCCAAGATGATCTCAAACCAATTCATATTACTTCCTAATTCAAACATAACTTCCAAATGTTACTTAAACCTATTTGTGATGTTAGGGAAAATGTTGGGTACTGCCACATAATTTTTGCCTTTGTTCATATATAAGTTTTTAACCTGGTATTATAATTTTATGCTATATGCTGAGTAGGGATTTGAAAATTTTATTAACTCTTACCATAGTGACTTTACGTAGGTATTTGTAGACGCTACAGTAGGTGTACCATTCAGTATTCTTACTCTGTAAATTGCTTTCCTTGGTCAGTGACTTACTGACACCTGTGAGGTACTGCTTTTTTTTTGGCAATTACAAAATGTTACTTTTGGAAATGAGAGAATTATTTTAATTTTTTCCCCCATTTCAGATTCAGGTTTTTGAGTCATCTGGTTCAGTCAGAACCACAATAAAGCAAATGTTTTCAATTTTGATATGACTAAAGATATTTCATTGTTTCTAATAGAATATGCATATTTTCTGCTAGTATTGTTCTACTTGTATTCTCAATGTAGTAGGTAGCCTTGGTATAAGGACTTTTTTTTTGCCTAATGTGGAATTTTTTTGAACTGTTAATTTATATAAGAATTATAAAAATGCAAATATAAGAATTATAAAAATGCAAATGTTGTTAGTAGTCGTTCTCTTACTCATTTTTGCTTTTCAAACTTAACTCCTCCCATTGCAAGAAGATACTCACTTATCTTCTTTCCGGCGTCTTGGCTGAGCACCTGAAAGTTTTGTTGGTGACCTTTAGTCTTAACTAGATGGCTCGGCATCTTCCTCAGATACTTGGCCATCTGGTTCATAATTTTAATAAGACGACTTCTTGTACAATAATCTCACATACCAAATATGTTCTCAGGTTTACCTTCTGAAACTTGTCAAGTTTTTAAAGTAACATTAAATGTTAAACCATTCAGTACTTTAAAAATGTTATAAAGTGATAGTACTCAAATATGCAGTATGAGGACTAACCACGGATTGAAATCAATATTTGTAGGAATACAGAAGCATTTAAAAAATTAGATTATGTGTTCCTTTTGGTTGTCCTATAATACTTTAAAAATAAATAGATGCAGACCTTTAATCTGCTTTATTCTTTATAGATTAACAAGAGCTATCCAGTTATCAGATTTACCAAAAATATGGCACACACATGGTTAAAATCACATTTGAAAAATTAGTGATAATAATTATGTTACTACTACACTAAAATTTAAGATAATGCCATTTCATTTTATTAAAATTTGTTATTTCTCGACTTCCATCTTCCTTGTATCTTGTAAGATACATTTAAATTCAAATAATTTGATCATAATACTCATTACATTATTGGTTAGTTGGAAGCTTGAATATTGACTTTTAAAATAAAGTTGAGTTGACTTATGAAAGCAATACATGTATACTTTGTACTTTCATGTATGTTATAATTCCTTAGGTTTAAAAGTCAAAATGAAAGTAATGTATATTTGATATAATAAATATATTATTAGAAACACTGCAGATTAGCAGAAGAAACTAACAGTCTGCTGGTAAAGAACCATTGTTAACATTTTAATACTTACCATTGTGTTATGGTTCCTTGTGTATGTTTTTAAAAAATGGAGGTCGTGCTTATGTTGTTTTCTGATATTTTTTTCATCATTTAAAAGTATCTTGTACCGTGAATATTTTTCTCCTTTGAAAAATTCTTTAGCCACATATTTTTTAGCCCTCGTAGTACTGTGTGGATTTTTGACATATTTTTCATCTTTACATTTACAATTTTAAAAGGAGTTGAGGAAAATGTTTTAAGGATAAATAAATTTTTATAGTAGGTTTCATGAAATAGTCGGTATTTTTTACGTGTCTTAGCAGCACATGCTTCCCTTTGTCTTAAATTCATTAATACCCTTCTTTTCCTGTTGAAAAGAGTTCCTTGAGGGAAAAAAATCCTCCACCTCACACACACAGGACAGAAAGGTAGCTCTCATCAGTCTTCCTTTGTCTCTCTAAGTATTTTTATTTCCTGTCTTTTGAAATTCTTTATCTGCTTATTATAAGACTTTTGCCTCTAGGCTCACATCCTAAAGGACAAAAGGGTCTGTCATTTTAGCATTCCCATTGCCTAACCCAGTCCTTGGCATAGGTAGACATTTAATAAGCAATACCAAAAATTGTTCATGAAACATGAACTTCGTGGAGAAATAATTCTAGCAAATGTTATTTTAAATGGCATGTGGGAAAAGGTTAGATTTAATTTTATGTGGCTTTATTTGGCAGAATTAATGTCAGCAGAGAAGTGGAAAACCAGTGAGAATGTAAAACAGCAATGTTGTCCTGCCTTCTTTTGGAATAGACAGTTTGGTCACTGTTAGCTTGGTTACCAAATTCAGTCTTTCCTGGGTCTTAATTTCTTTGTTTTTTTTTGGGGGGGGGCAGGAAAATGGAGATTATATTAGCACCTATGATTGTTTTGAGGACTAATGAAATAACATTTCAAGTTCCCTAGTTAGCACTTGATGTCAAGTGGTGCTTACTGTGTGTTCATTGAATTTGAATTAGTCTCCTGTTTCTGGATGCTTTTAGTAAAAACTTACTCTCACATTAAATATAAAAAATATGTATGCATAAACTGATAATTCTAAAAAAAGATTCAATTGCCTTTTTTTCCTTCAAAGATTTATTCATTGTACTGATGACTCCCCAGATCCTTGTATAGAATATGAGGTAAGAAACTTTTCTTAAATTGTGATGAAGTGATAATCCTAGATGAATTGCTATTTATTCTTAAGTAAAGTGAATGAAATTTTTTGGATCAATTTCTCTGGAAAGCTCAAATCACTGAACTTTAAAATTTATGGAATATATCACATAAAAATGTTCTATGTGTGTAGAATATATGTAGATATAGTCTCTAAATGCTATAACATACACACAATTTGTAATAAAGAATCCACCTTTATACTCACTGCACAGCTTACCCTGGTTACACGTTTATCCTGGTGTATCAGGAAAAGCAGTTATCACCAATTTACCATTCAGACCTAGTGGACCTTTTAATTTTTTTTATATTGTTCACTTATTTCACAAATTACAGACAGAAGTAAGAATTAAAGGATAGTGAAAAACTACCTTATTAGAAATAGTGGCAAGAATTCAAATAGAGTAAATTCAGATTTTTATTCCTACTTTCCTCTTTTGATATCTCTCTCTCTCTCTCTCTCTCTCTCTCTCTCATCCCTAACTATTTAACTGTGAGAAATGAATCAAGAGCATAGTTTTCTTTTTAAAGCCGACAGGTTTCAGTTACATCCCTCCTACGCTCTTGCTTATTGTCACTTACTGGCTCTTCTTGCACTTGCGCTGTCAAAATGCAGCACTTTTAAAAACTGACAGCTCATCATTTGTTGCCTAGAGGATGGCCATCCTTGCTTCATATTGTGAAATACTTACATTCTTGCATTTATAACACCAATTAGAATTTGTCCAGTGATTTTTTTTATGTTGTCATTATTTGCTTTTGTGTGTGTGTATGTGTATACACACTTCATAAAACACATTGCCTAACTTTTTTTTTCACCTGCAGCATAGTGTGAGCATTTCCCCTGTTCATAAAATATTTTTCTGTAACTGATTTTTTAGTGGCTGTTTGTCTTATATATATGTATTTGTTTCACTTATATAAATGTTTCACTTGTGAGCTGTTTCTTAAGCACCTGATATATGTTCCATACTTGTGCTGGAAACACAAAGATGAATAAGGCCCAGTTCTTGACCACTAGCGAAGTTGCTGTTTAGTAGGAAAGAGGGACTTGTACCAAATCCTAGTACAGCATGGTGTATATGTGCTTACACTGCAATGTTATGTGCCAGAAACTGGAAGCTCAGGAAATGAGAAGGGAAGATACTGAGCCCACTGGAGGAGCTTCAGGAATGTGGTATGGGGTAGTTTACTTTCTGTCTCTCAGAACTTGAAGGGCAAAGAGCTGTAAGTCAGCATAAGGGAGGCTGGAATCACTAGTCTTTTATGACAGCTAATGAATGCTTTGAAAGGACAGGACTGATTTTCTCCTGAGAACTTTTAAAAAGCAAAATCAGAAACATACATTTGTCAGCTGTACTTTTAACAAAATTTCAACAATTCGATAGAAAATAGGAATCCATACATATTAAATAATTACAGTAAAAGAGCTATTTATAACTTGAACCACTGGTGAAATTGGTTTACTTTAAAATATGGAAAACTCATGACAGGGTTATAGTCATGTTTTTGTGATGAACCATAATACTTTCATTAGAGTTCAGTTTGGTGCTTATTACAGATCGGTGCTTGAGGTAACAAATTTGAAATTATTTTATTCCGATATTCTTAAAGGGCTGAAGAATATAAATTACAGAACATCTTAAGGCACAGTAGTAATAAGATTTTACTTCATCATCCATGTAGTTCTATATTATGTCAGAACTCTCAAAATGATAAACAAGACAGAGATGCATTTTATCATAAAGGCTTTTAACACAACCCCTGCTTTTAGATTACTCCCTACATCTTATGTCAAGAATGATTTATGATGCCTCTTTGCAACAAATATATTGATAATGGAAACTCATAAGATACAGTTTTCATAAAATTATCTTTTAGACTAGTAATCCTCTTGTTACATATTGTGTTACATTTTTCTCCTTTGTCTACAGCTTGTTCTACGAAAATGGTGCGAATTAATTCCTGGAGCTGAGTTCAGATGTTTTGTCAAGGAAAACAAACTTATTGGTGAGGTTGTTTGTTTGTTTGTTTCTTGCCCTTGAAAGTAATGATTAAAAGAGTACAAACTTTTTAAAAATTATTTATGCATACAAGCTGGGATGCAGGCCAGAGGTGTGGGGCGGTGAGAGGGTTCACCAGAGACAGAGCAGGGAGCAGAACAGGTAGATTGACTGAAATACACTGCTGAGGGGAGCATCGGGCGAGGAGGAGAAGTCTGCCACGCCATGTGGGAATCTCCCCAGCTGGGCATCAAACTCACGCCACAGCTGCCGACAGCTCCACAGCGCTGCACTCAACCCGCTGTACCACCAGAGAGGCCCCAAACTTTTAATAGAAGTAAATTTCTAGTAATTATTAGGATGGGGTAACAATCAATTTTTTTGTCATAGATGCAACTTCTCACCAATGGGTCCCACACTGGAAAGCTGTATTGGCAAGAATCCTGAGACCACATTCCATTTCCAAGGATGACAGTATTATTAATTAATCGTGTCTGTCTGGATTCCAGAAATGGAAGTGTTGGTCTTTACCATTCTCAATTTAGGATATGTATCATACTGTCTGCTTTCCCTTTAGGATTTTCCTAAGTGTCACTAGCAATACACTGCTTATTTTAGGCATCATTAAAAGTCAGGTTTTTAAAACTTTGTGTCTATTATTGGAGCCCTGTTTATTATTCTAGCAAAAGAAAATACATAGAGAAATAAGTGCATTACTTTAAAAATCATCCATTTTTTTCTCTCACATTATTTTATTTACTATTATTTATTCAAGTCAAATGTTAAAGACAATTTGTTCTTTTTTTGCCTGTGTGTTTTCCATGAAGTGAAATTTTTATTCAGCCAAGAAAAGTATGATTTCAACAGAATCAAATCAGTGCTTTTTATTGAATGTGATGTTGACATTTGTTGCCTAAAAGTAACTTTGGTGTTTAAATTTATCATATTGTTAGGTATCCTGAAAGAACTCCTAGATAAATAAAGCCAAAGAAGGGATTCATGTTGGCATGTAATCAGGAAATCGGATGCATGCTCTTCTTTCAGACCAAAAGTTCTTCTTCCTAGGATTAGAGCAAATTGAGGGAATTCTTACAGTCATTCCTTTTTGTATTTGGAATATTATCGTCAAGTCACTCTGAAGAAAGAAATGTTTGCCATGGCTTGTGAAGGCAGGGTGGCATATCTGAATAAGAAAAACAGACTGCTTCTGAACAATATGGTATGCTTATGGGAGGCATATGGTGATGAACATTTTAAGTTTTCCCAAAGAAAAGAATACCAATTTGTAGAGAGCTTGTTGGAAAAATAAAAGTACTTGACTTATATGTGTAGTTTAAAATTGCTTCTTCCACTTTTTATATAATAAGCATTTTTATGGTTTAAAATTCTTTCCATTGCAGTAGGTAAAAATAACTACTATTTCTAAAGTAAGACTGAATAGCAGTAGCAACTGGAAATTTAGGGTTCAACTATCCATATGAATTTTTACAACTGATAAGTTTTTCTACCTCTATAAAACGTCCAATAACATATAATGCAACATTTATCTCATTGGTCTTCTTGCCAACTTTAATGGTTTTCTCATAAAAAGATTAGAACCACATTTTGGTGTTTTTGAAAAGAATACTATGTAATAACAGTGTAAAATGCTTTCTTGTCAGGTATTTCTCAAAGAGACTACACACAATACTATGATCATATTTCTAAACAAAAGGAAGAAATATGCAGATGCATACAAGACTTTTTCAAGGAGCACATACAGTATAAATTCTTAGATGAAGACTGTGAGTATTTTTTATTGACCCAGTGAAATGAAATGAAATACATAATGTTACTAAACCTAATTTTACCATGGCACATATTTTAAAACTGGATTTGAAATACTATTTTAAACATTATTAGCCATTTAGTAATGATGATGGTTTGTGTGTTAATTTTACCTTATTTTAATATTGAGACAGTTAGCTCTCCTGTTCCTTAGATATTTTATTATATTTCAAAGACTGCAGAAAACAGTGCTTCTGGTTTTGAACTGAATTCTCTGACTCATCTACCTTTCTAGCTTTTTATTTGAATAATCAAATGGCACCTATACAAAGTAAACATTTGTTGAGTTCTCAAGAATTGGAAGTATGGTGTGGAGAAGGGAGCATTTTCATGCATCTTAAATTTATATCTGCTGTAATTTATAATTTTCAATTTTCCCAACCTAGTAGGTACTCTAACAGATTTGATTTTAAAAAGATTAATTGTGCCATAAATGTAGCTAGATTTTATGCTTTCCTAGTATAAAGTTTATTCATTTCATTGTCTGTCAAATAAAGAAGTGGTTGATGTTCCTTTCACTAGTACGTATACTTGTTTATAATGAGTTTAAGATGATGTCAGCATTTGGTGTGAATTTTTAAATATAAGAGATTATGGTTGAGGGTAAAGAAAATGAAAGCAAAATTATTTATGTAAAATACTACAGAATGTCTTTTTATATTGGAAGTTTGACACTTCAAAAGCATGACGTCCTCAAGGTCAGTTATGTTCTGCTGTTTGAGTCACAAATAATAAAATGTATTTTTTAATTCAAATAAAATGCCTCAGAGGTGGCTTTCATCATGAATATAGTAGTTCATTATTAACTTGAGTTTTTTTTCTCTCCCTTACAGTTGTGTTTGATATATATAGAGACAGTAGGGTAAGTAGAAGCTGTTCCATATGTTCAAAAGTCAGAACTGGCCACATAAGCAAGCAGAATATGAGCCATTATGTGTGTCAGGGGGCCACTGCTCACAAAGCAAACCTGCTAAGATGTTTGAAATTCACAGTGGTTGGTAATCTCCCCTTAAAATGTATTAAACATTAGGCAAAGTAATGTAACCAATAATTATGTGACACAAATTTATGGATTATTATTTTTACAAATGGCCAAACGGGCGCCTTAAATTGAACACTTTTGTGAGGGGTCTAAACCTTCTTAAAATAGTTCAGTTTGCATAGTTAAATGTGGCCAGGAATTATTTTCAGTCAACCAAAAGATCCGTGGCATAATTTGAGTCACTTTTATCTTTAAGCTGGAAATGAGCATGAGAGTAGTTTACTTTTTTCCTTACATCTTAAAGGATATTAATGAAAAAAATGAACAAAAGCCTGACAATAAATCCTACAGCAGAGATTTCACTGTCAAGACATAGAATCTTTTCAAAGAAAATTGGATTACTAAATGTTGTCCGGTGGTTAGTGCTCACTGACTTAACTTTAAGAAGATCGCAGGTGTGTTTTCCAAATATGTGACCCATATGTTTCCCAAGTGTTACCCACAGATCTCATCCCTCTCCATTCACTATCAGCCAGCTTTGAATCATATTTTGGACAAAAGGATATGATCATATCACAAAATGACTGCTAGCTGTTTACTTCTGTTACACCGCAGAACACATCCTAGTCTATTTTCGCCACTGTCTTCTAGAGTGATGGTGTCTATTCAGAGTTTGAAAGAGGCATTATACTCGAGACTTGGTTAAGAAGAGGAATGTTACTTGGAAGTTTCCTCTTAGTGGAACAAACCTTAGAAAAAGGAAAGGAGGCTTGTGGGGTGGAATGGGTAGAAACTTGAGCTGATGGAGACAGTCCAGGCCTGTAATCCTGATTCTTGCTTCTAATGGATAGATGCCAACCATGTCACATCACTCATGCAACTCACTGTTTTTGAGAACCTGTACTGTGGCAAAGGCCTTGCTTTTAGCAAGATATTTCCAACAAGATAATCTGTTTTGAAGGGAATGCGTAACAATCAAATCAGATGCACTTCCCTCAGTGTGCAGCTTAGGCGGGCTTTATTCTCATTTAATTCAGTGTCTCACTTATTCCATATAACCTTGTGAAATATGTATTTATTCCCATTTTAGAGCTTAAAACTGAAGCAATTATATTTTATAATGGCATAGGAAAGTAAGGAATTTGCCAAGGTCTCAATATTTTCCTGGCAAATGTCCAGGTCTGTGATTCAGTAGGGCTGGCAGGGAAGTGCAGATGTATAACTTTCTTCACTGTCTTAAGTGAAGTTGGACACAAACATAAGTAATTTCTACTCTGATCTTCAGAACTGAAAGTAGTTGCATGTTTTCAAAGTGAGAAACATGCCAGGATAAACACCCAGACAGTTTCTGAGAAGAGATTTAAACCATGGTTTAAAAATACATTTGCATTTACTCAGTGGCATTTGTATCATGGTTTTTAGGCACTTTCTTGAATGTATAATCTTATGACTGTTCTTGTAGGAAGTGAACCCTTAGAATGGTCTCTTATATGAAATAATTTAAGTGTATTTGGAGTTAGCTACACTTGGATGTGTCTGCTTTTTTAATTGTGGCGGGGCAGGTGGACTTAGTGGATAGATTCCACCACCACGAATATCACAGCCGCGGTTCACCCCTGTAGGAGGTCTAAGGTGAGGCCTTGGAGTGTGTATTTTAAGATGTGATCCTTAAGTATGATAATGCACAACTAAAATTTAGAATAAATACCTCAGACACTTGAAGAATTACTCTAATCCCCTTGTATATTCTTTCTGGTTATGGTTATTGATACTAACTTAATTACTTTATGGACAGATCTGATCTTGAGTCTTTGATGTTCAGATTGACTTTGCAACTTGGTCATTTTTTTGCAACTCACATGTGTGATTGAAAAATAAAGTATGACTTCTATGTATTTTATGGTTTCAGTTCTTATGTGCAAGTTTTTCATTTATTTTTAGTTAATCTCTGTGTAGATGTTAGATGGGGGTCTAGTTTCATTGGTTAACCTGTGATTATTTAGTTTTCCCAACACCTTTTATTGAAGAGATGAAATTTTCTTACTCCGTTGTATACATCTTTTGTCATATGAGTAATTTGTCTGTACGTGGTTGTTTTATTTCTGGGCTCTCAGTCCGGTTCTGTTGATATGTGTATTTGGTTTTATTCTAGTACTATGTTGTTCTGATTATTGCTTTATGGGATAATAGGAAGTTGGGGAAGATGATACCTCCATTTTTGTACTTTTTCCTCAAGAGTTTTTCTCAGGGTTCTTTTATAGCTTCAAATAAGTGTCATGATATGTTTGATTCAGCAGCACATAGGATTTTTAGTTATATTCTATGAAGAATGCCATTGGGATTTTGATGGAGATTGTATTGAATCTGTTTTGCCTTAAGTGATACAGTTATTCTAACAATGTTTTCATGTCTTCTATTTCAACAATATCTTATAATTTTTAGTGTACAGGTCTTTCACCTCTTTGGTTAAGTTTATTCCAACATTTAATTCTTTTTGATGCTTTTGAAAATGTGGTTGTTCCCTGTTTCTATTAGTTCTTTATTGTATAGAAACAAGAGGTTTTGTGTTTTATTTTTAAGATTTATTTTTTTCATTTATTTATGCATATAAGAATTAGGATGTAGGCTAGAGGTACAGGAGGTGAGAGGATTCACCAGAGACAAGACAGAGTGGGGGAGGAGAACTCCCCACTCCCCACTTGGTGGATCTACTGAGGTACATGGCTGAGGGGAGCAGGACAAGAGATGGGAGAGGAGAGATGGAGAGGTCTGCTGAGCTATGTGGGTTAGCTCTCTGGCCTGGGATCCGACTCATGCTGCAGTGGCTGGGAAAGCTTGATAGCGCTGAGACTTTGACCCCTGCACCACTAGGAAGGTCCAACAAGAGTTTTTTATATCAATTTTATGGTCTGCTGTATTCTAGATTTTTAACAAATTAACCTAATACAGAATCTTTATTTTATAAAGTTTTTCAGATTGATGATGATTGTCCTGAGTTCTTGGTGCTTTTATCCCTGATTGTTGTATTCGCAGATTCTCATTCATGTTGATTGTTTCCTTTTGGTTTTGTAAATCAGTTATTTATTTTTATTCTGAGTCACCTTTAGTGAGCTATTTTTGTGCAGAGAATCTCAGAGTCTACATTTTGAATTTTTGTTTGCTTCTTCCATGTTCCCCAAACCTAATCAGAGAAAGAAAAGTTCATTGTCTTCTATTTCAGTCATTGGGATTTTTCTTACATACCTTTCCCAGAAGTTACAGCCCTTTAAGGCTCCCTCCTGGCCAGTTTCCACTCCCACTGCCTGGGAAGACCCATGCCCTTAGGTTCCTGGGAGGAACACCCTCCCTGGGGTTCCCGCAGCATCAGTCAGTCTGCTTATTTCTGTTTTTCGGGTTTCTCTTTACTTCTGGCTCCTGTGATTCTTCCTTCTTCCTTAAAATTTCACTTATACAAAGGGATATGTGTTTTGTTTTGTTTGTTTTTTTAAGATTTATTTATTTATACATACAAATTGGGGTATAGGCCAGAAGCGTGGGGCGGTGAGAGGGTTCACCAGAGACAGAGTGGGGAGCAGAACAGGCAGATCAGAAATACACTGCTGAGGGGAGCAGTGGGCGAGGCAGGAGAGGTCTGCAGCACCATGTGGGATTCTCCCCGGCTGGGGGTCAAACTCATATCACGCGCAGCCGACAGCTCCACAGTGCAGCGCTCAACCGCTGCGCCACCAGGGAGGCCCTAAAGGGATTTGTTTTTACCTGAATTTTATCCTGTTTTGAACAGGAGGCTTTTGAAGCCTGTTTGGAACAGGACCCCAGTGTATTTCTGGGGTTCTACTATTGTACATTTCAGCCAAAAAAACCTGTTCCCAGAATGGACTGTCACCTTGTGGCCTTGGCACCTGTTAGTTTTTATTGCTGTTGGTGGACTTTTTATTGCTATGAGTGGTTTTCCTTGAAATGGTCTACTTTTCCTTCTGCTGTCCACCTTTGTCCCAGATTATCATCTTTATTATCTTCAAGTTCCACGTTACTTTGCAATGCTTTTCCCACTTCACCTTTAGATTTAGGTAGGTTCTCTATATAGGTTACTATGTATGGTTTTTACCTCTCTTGAAGCATTTACCCCTCTGTATTGTAATTATTAAATGGTTTTGTTATTTTTTTAGGGAGTGTGTTTGTTGTGCATGAAGGAATGCTCTAGTTCCTACCACAGTGTCTGGTGCGTCGATATTTTTGGGGTGGTGGGAGCGGTCAGTTGGCAGGCATAAGGCAATGGTCAGTTGGCTGTTCTTACCTGACGTATTGCCTAAAATCCAGAGTTTACCAGGATGCCTTATGCTTGAGACGTCACATGCAAAGCCCATTATAGCTATAAAATCTTCATCGTGATAGTTTTATGCCTGATTACAGCTAGTTTTATTTTTCTTCAAACGAGAAGATGGCCTCTGAACCACAGAACAAACTGCCAGCTAACAGTCCTAATAATGATGACCCATTTTTGTTTTTAATTTTAGCTTTTTATACTATGGTACATTTTGAATTTATAGAACTTATTATTTCTGTTTGACAAGTGCGATAGTGGTTTTTTTTTTCCCTTTAATAATGAGATAGTTTACTGGCTATGTAAACTCAAGTAGAAAAGATTTTGTGGTTAGAAAATAGTCACCTTGTTAAAATGACACACATTATGTCAAAGGCACTTTAATAATTGCCTCCAAATAAAGCTGACATCATACTAGGAAGCTGATGGATGGCTGACATTATTCCACCTAGAGAATGAAGGAGTACTGTATTGATGTGAGGAAGCAATTTATTTATTTATTTATTTTTTTTAATTTTTGTTTTGGATAATGAATTCAAATGGTAAAGTACATATTTTATTTTTTTTAAAGATTTATTTATTTATACATACAAGTTGGGGTACAGATCAGAGGCGTGGGGCGGCGAGAGGGTTCACCAGAGACAGAGCGGGGAGCAGAACAGGCAGATCAGAAATACACTGCTGAGGGGAGCAGCGGGCAAGGCAGGAGAGGTCTGCCGCACCATGTGGGATTCTCCCCGGCCGGGCGTTGAACTCACATCGCCGCTGCCGACAGCTCCACAGCGCAGCGCTCAACCCCTGCGCCACCAGGGAGGCCCCGATGTGAGGAAGCAATTTAGTGGCAAGAAAGGATTGCAGAATTTCTCTGTGTAAGATAAAGAACTTACCCAAATGGCACGTATGGCAAAATTCCTGTCGTGGTTCTTTGTTACTTACTAGAGATTTTTGATGTTTGAAGCAAATCCTATTACAACATTTCATCTTTAAATTTAAAATTTTTCTTTAAGTCTTACTTTAACCCAGATGAGATACAGTGCTAGATATTAATAATGCTGGCTCCACAATCTAGTTTCTTAGGCATATGTAATTTTATACACATACATCTGATCAAGTAATCAGCGTGGTTAATGCACATTCTAGAAAAAACTAATTCTCAACAACAAAATGCTACAGTTACATGAATGTTTCAGTGAGAAACGAGAAGAAAGAAAAGCTTTCAGGAGATACTAAATGCCAACACATATTTTTCTGATCAAATGTGTTGATTTTAATTTCTTGGCAGGATTTCACAGATCCTCAGCTCTGTTATGTCAGCACTCTGCCAGGGACTGAGATGCCCCTGACTCTAAACTCAGTCTGACCAAATCACAAGTATTATTTCCCTGAGGCTAGAACCTATCAGATTGCCTACCAACTTAGGAAAAGATTAAAATTTCTTTTAAAGGTTGATTTGTTTTTCATTTTTCATATAGACTAAGCATATGTTTCAAAAAAATTCAGCTGCCCCTCAGCTTCCCCTCAGCTTCCTGGGGGAAAGGTCACCCTTGAGAGCCTTATATAGTTATGCTACTTTGGGTGAACCGTTTTGTGCAATTTTCCTTTTTTCCTGCTTGGATTTTGACTTAAAATTTTTTTTGTGATTTGAGGCATGAATTAGAATGTCTGTTTTGTCAGGCCTATCTTCCCTGCTCTGCTCTCCCAGGTGGCTGTCTCTGAAGAACTTGGCTGCTTGATTAAACGTGGGGCTGGAGGAGCTATCTTTGTAAATAAGTTAAAAGATTTTGGGGGATTATCTTTTGGGTAAAATAACATGAAGATCTTTGTAATAAGACAGATTGTAGACTTTAGGTGCTTGTTTTCTATACTCACTCATTTTCCTCTGTGTCCTGCAGGGAAAGGTGTGGCTAATTGACTTTAATCCATTTGGTGAAGTAACGGACTCACTCCTGTTTACTTGGGAAGAGCTGATATCTGGAAGAAACTTAAAAGGTGATTTTAGTGAAGGAGATGCTCTTGAGCAGGTAAGATGCTAAAAAAAAAAAAAGACTTAAAGGAAACCTGTTGATCAACTGAATCATTACTTGCTTTACTTGCTTGTTCCACAAGCACCTAGAGAGGCAGTGGCGTAGTATAATAGATCTTCATACTTGCCTATGGGATGATCAGAAAAGGGTGTGAGTGGTGATTCACTCCTTTAACCTTAGATAAAGAAGTAATTGTCATCTGATATGTTTTTTTCAAGTTAGTTTTCTTTTTCATGGCTCCTTCTGTCCGACCCACCTGGAAAAATCTTTACCCCAGGCCAGCCCCAGCTGCTCACACTGCTAGAGAGAAAGTTGCCCGGATGCACAGGCTGGGGTCTCTTCACAATCACCACCCTAAGGAGGACGCTCACTACAGCGTTGTTTCACCTCTCTCCCTGTTATCCACAGGGGCTGTTTCACTGCATCTCTGCTGTCCTCAGATCTTCCGTCCCTTGTCTTTTCCTTCCTCTCAGCCAATGATTTTGCCTCCTCCTTCATATGAAAAGATAAGCCAGTGGTGACAGTCCACTCCATTTAATGTCATCAGACCTAAGATTTATCTGCAGCTTGCTCTGGTCTTTCTGCACTTGCTCGGCTTCATTTATCTGCTTTTCTCCAGGCTCTTCCTCTCTACCAGCCCTGTCAGCATTTAATCATGTTCACATATCTCTCATATGAAAATAAGACCCTCTTCATCTCCATTTCACCCGATTTTTCTCCTTTCCCTTCATCCTCACAGCCAAAGTTTCTTTAAACAACACCTTTGCATTGCTTTATTCTGCCTATAAAAGTAATACAAATTCATTTGTAGAGAAAATTCTAAAGTTACTCAATCCTACCACCTCCATAGCCACTGTGTATATGTTGATACATAACACGCTGACCCATTATAGGGTAAATGAAGTTATCAGACTTTTTTCTGCCTTCCTGCCTTCAGCATCTATGACCAGCACCCTCGGTCTTACACCCGCACCTGTAATTATGGACACCTGGGCCCAGAGAGCGTGAGGTGTGCATATATGTAAATGGGGACGCCTATGGCAAGAGAACAAGTGGCATCACTCTGAGACGGGAGGACAGGGAGAGGAGACAGCCAGAGAAATGCTGAGAGAGAAAGCTGGGCTGTCCCCTTTTCAGCATTAAAGGCCTGTAAAAATCTACCGAGGGCCCCAAAATTATCTTTTCGTCTATGAGAACTGACAGTGAACCTACCTGGCCCGGAATGGTTGCAAAACACACATCCATACATAAACCTTTTTAAATAAATGAGGCAGTGCTCCATGTGCAGTTGTGTAGCCTCAGTGTTCCATTGAATTTCTTATACCTTTAAACAAGATTTTTTTTTTTAACAGGGTTATTTAAAATTATAGGAAATTAGAAAGAGGCAAAACATACCTACCTCCTAGAGACCCTCCTCATCATTTAACAGTTTTCCAGACATTAAAAATTTTTTTCCTTAATTGAAATAGCATTGGTGTTTAACATAGATAGAGTTCAGGTATACATCATCGTAGTTCCACATCTGTTTGTTCTATGTCAGGATCCCCACCAAAAGCCTAGTTTTCATGGGTTGCTACGCAATTGATCCCCTTTGCCCAGTTTGCCCCCCGCCTTCCCCTTTGGCAACCACTTTGTCATAATCAAAGATTTTGTTTTTGTTTTGTTTGTTCTTTAAGTTTTAACTTTACAGCTTTGTCTTTCAACATCTATTTATGCTACATCATGTTCATCACTGACCGAACAGTTGGCCCCTGTACTTGTTTTACCCCCTCCTAGGCCTCTTCCCCGCTGGTAACACCATTCTGCTATCAGAATCTAAGGGTTTATTTGTTTTGTTTGTTTGCTTTGTTTTATTCTACATGCGTTAGATCACACAGTGTTTGTCTTTATCTAACTTTTATATGTGTACATAGACACACATTTTTACATAAGTGGGATCATGCTGAGTTCCCTGGTGCCTTTTGTAACTGCTCAGTGGCCATGGAACGTCACAGCCAGTCCTCACGTGACCGTCTCTCCTTGCTGTCTGCTGGTTCTCACTCTTCGGTGCACTCACCCCCTGCCACTCAGAGGAGCTACTCTTTGCAGGGACTCTGATTTGTTGCTAATTCCAGCAAACAATGCCCATCTCTAGGGACTACTTGGCAGCTTTTGAGTATGTTGCCCTCCTGTTCTTACACTTCTTCTTCCCTTGGGTTCTATGACATCTTTCCCTTCCTGGGTTTCTTCCTGCCTTCTGGCCACCACTGTTGTCACTGTGAGCATCTTTTACATCTCTGAGCTGTTTCTTATCCTCATTACTCTGTCCTGGGCCCTTTTTGGTCCTGTTTTTCTGGATCTGACTCAGATGGTATTTTCTTTATCATGCCACTTGCCCTGCTGTGGTGCAAAAGCCTGTTGATGTACCTGTGCCCTACATTAGTCTAAGTTACTGAGCAGAGTGACAGTGTCGCTCTTGTTCTCCATGTATCTGCAGGGCTAAGCACCATGCCAGGCACATTTAGTGTGTCAAATTAAGGATGAAGGAACTTTATTTGTGTTAGCATGTTACATTGTGGGCCATTAAATCTGAGTCAGTGATGGAGAATGTAAATTATTCAGCACACAGGTTATTTTTAAATATGAGGGACATAGATAGCTATTGAGTAGGAACAGGATAGGAATCTTGAACAAGAGTCACTCTATGGTCCGAATCCTCTCTTCTTTCCCCCAGGCACTCCCTGCCTTCTTTCCACCTTTCCTTCCTCCTTCCTCACAGTAATAAAGAGGAGTCTGCCTTGTCCTCGGGATCACCCCTTGCCTGTCTCCCATGCTATTTCCACTTCATGGAGATCTGGCCTGCCCCTGGTCCTCGAAGCCACAGAGCCTGCCTCGTCTTAGGGTCTTTGTGCTGGTTCTTTGCACTACCTTCGAGCTGGTTCTGCTCCCAGGCTGTCAGGAGGCTGCTTCCATCATCCTCTCAGTCAGATGCCCCTTCTTAGCAAGGTCTTGCCTGACAGCCCCTCTAAAGTGGCCACATTGTTTTCCTTTTACTGTAGTGACCTGTTGTTGTTTTTTTAATGAGCATGCAAATCATGTTTTGTTTTGTTTTTAATTTTTTAAATTTATATCCTTTACGCTATTGTGTATCCCCCCTAGGTTTCCCACCACCAGTTCACCCGTGAACCATCACCATAGTCCCTTGTTCTCTTTTCACCTCTATTTTGGTCTCTCTTCCTCCCCCTTCCCTGCAGAATGTCTCTTATTTGTGGTTGCCTGCTAGTTTTTGCTATTTTCTTCTTCTGATTTCTCATTTGGCTCTCTTATATTCCTCCTATAAGTGATATATTTTTCTTTTTCCTTCTTGCTTATTTCACTGAGCATGATCCCTTCTAACTCCATCACCTATTGTTTTTTTTATAATACTTTTTTACTATTTGAGATTATCTTGCTAATTTGTTTTCTTGAGTATGAGCTGCCTGCCAGTCTTGTCTACTAGTTTATCTTCCATACTTAGAATAAGGTGCAGCACAAAGTACATGTTTTATTAGTATTGGTCAGATGATTGGTCTCTCTGTCATAAGATGTGGCTGCTTTTTCTGGCTCCATTGTCTGTTCCATTCCAGTTCCTGGGCCCGCTGGACACCATTCCTCCCTCACCTACAGGTGTGCCACCCATGAAGTCCAAAGGCCTTCTGACTCTGACGTCCTCTTTGGCACAGGGCAGCCTGTAAATATGATATGCAAGACTGTAAGCAAGTACACTGAAGAATGAGGACTTGTCAAATATGATACTTGAAAAGGCACTTTGACAAGGGAGATGAAAGAGATAAATAAAAAAGTTATGAGAAGTTGAACGTATAGAATGCAAAGTGTCCTTTGCCTTCATAATTCACTTTTCTATAAGGCAGGGATTCCCCATTGTGCATCTGTCGAAAACAACATATTTATTAAGCATGCTGGTCTGAATGAGATTTCTGGAGGTTAAGAATAACTAGCCTGAGGCCTCTGACCCTTAAAGGGACTACTGAGATCCATAACCCTGCAGAGCACAGAGAGGCTTGCACTATAACACTTAGGGTCACCCGCCTCTCGATGAGGATACCTTTTCAGATACCTTATTTTTATTTTCTAGTGAATGTAGAGACGTGTTTTTCAAATCTTGGTGCCTTTTTTGTTCCTGGAATTTTATCTCTTTCCTTACCTAGTGTAGAAGAGAACGCGGAGTGGTGATATGGTAGGGCCTTTTTGAGTTGTACAATAGATTTAAGAAGAATATTTCTCACAGGTATTCCTTTTTTCTTTGTAAAGGATTCTCCAGCTTTCCGTTGCACCAACAGTGAAGCTACAGTCCAGCCCAGCCCCTATCTGAGTTACCGGCTGCCCAAGGACTTCGTAGACCTCTCTACTGGGGAGGATGCCCATAAACTCATAGATTTCCTGAAACTGGTAAAGTCTGTGTCTGCTCTGAGTGTTGGCCTTGTGTGTTTTCACATTGGCTTTTTATTATTTCACTTTAGTCATATCCGAATAGGACTTTTATTTGATTATGAATGAAAGAATTATTAATTAGGTCTTTTTAGAATGAAATATGTAATGAGAGCTGAAAGACTAATTTATTGATTAGAATATTACAAATTTAATGATATGTATACTTTTGGAAAAATTTCATAATACTCTAACTTGGGTGAAAGTATGGATACTGTTAGTGGACTAAGAGAAGATCAGATATCTACTGTGGCTACTCAAGGAGGAATGTGAATATTTGCATGTTTGTGTGTTTCTGGGTGGGAGTGTTTATACATATGGAAGAAAGAGAAGAAAATATTCAAACACCTGAGGGAAATGTGCCCGGGAGCCAAGGGGGTACTCTTTCAATGAATAGTTACAGCACATTTTTCCATGATAGTTTTCAACTGCAGTGTTAATAAAGCCTCTAGAAAATCATATTTGCTGACAGAAAAAGTGGTCTTTGTTAAATAGATATCCTGGTTAGAATGTGCTATTTTAATATAGTCTTGGTTTCCTTTGACAGAAAAGAAATCAGCAAGAGGATGACTGATTAGTGTGCTAAAAGTTCAAGAACAAGCTAAAAAGAGGAAACCATCGCTACTTCCCGAGGCTGGTCATACATACACAGTTCACAGTTTCCTATTAACCCAGTCGGGTGGGGGTTGGGGGTGGCATTGTGGAGAGCAATAAGCTTTTATATTCGTGTATATTAAGTTGGGAAAAAGTAGAGGGGCTTTGCTATTTGTAAAGATAACATAATAAATAGATCTTAAACATAGGAAACCTATTTATTGTTCTGATGATAAAATACTTTCTATGAAATAACTTTGCTCTTTTAGCTCAGTCTCTTTGGCTTTATCTATGTTTCTCCTGCTAATATTTTTATACGAATCAGTAGATGGGCAAATTTATATGTTACACAGAAAGGTAGTCTTTCTCAATTATTGATTTTCCTCTTAAAAAATCAAACCATGTATTACCATAGAAAATAGTTTTCTTAGAGGATTTTCATGTAATTTTCTTACCAGGTGAGCTTCAGTTTAGTATAAAAGGAATATAGACTTTTAAACAATAAAGTAACCATGAAAATTCCAGTATATTTCACCAACTTAATGTATATTAGTAAAATAAGCACAGATTTAATTATAATTTGGCCTTTCAAAAAATACTAGAGTTTTTGTAAGGTAGAATCACTTTTTTAGGCTGTCATTTTAGTAATGAATCTTTGGTGCCTGAATTGATGGTGAGATTAGTGAATTCTAATTGACTCAGCCCTGATGGTACGCCAAGCTACCCTACTAGTGTTGTTTGTGTTATATCACAGAGCAGTTTGAAGGAAGTGGACATGACAGTTTCCCAGGGTATTCCTCCAGTAAGGTATCAAAGAATGTCTTACTGTTAGTGATGTATTTCTCAGCATAAGAGAACACATATGATTGCCTCCCATGGAAGAGACAGGAAGCTGAGGGGATATTTCCTCTTGCTGTACAGTTAAACAGATTACTTATAATGATGGACGAGATCATTTCTTTGGTTATCTCAAACTGTAGGTTTTTATGTGGTTTCTCAGTTAAAGCCATTTCACATACACATTTTAAATACAAAATAACAATCAAGTTGTGATCTTGTATTTGGTATATCTAATACCATTTCTGAGGCCAATTGTTTGAAGTACAGGTGCCTCAAAAATAATTTTGTTTTAAATTTTAGTTTTGAATTAGTTTACTTTATTGGCATTATCTGTCCTTTCTTTGATGTACTTCAGATTTTTGCTTGAATTAGAAGGTGATTATATAGGTGATTCCTTCGTGTCCTGAAATCCTGCATTCTGAAGACATGATAGCTGTTGATCGTGACAGGTTGGGATAAACGTACTTACTTTCTCCCACAAGTGTAGCACCTAACACAGGCCTCCAGTACACAGTACTCTTCCAAATTTTCTGTTTTAAAAAGTTTCATTTTGATTTGTATTTTCTGCATCAATAAGTTTTTTTCCTATCTTGTCAGCTATTTCTTTTTTTGCTAAAAAGCAAACTGAAATCTTATGTGATTGAGTTTTTTGGTTTACGTTTGTTTTTTTCGGCTATACAATGGGAAAATAATAATCTTAAGTTTATGCATCTGTTAAGTGAGATAACCTGTCTAATGCTTTTGGTTTAGTTTATCATATGTGATAGACCACCAACAGATGCTTGCTAATATCATCCTGCCTTGCAGACCTCTGTATACTGAAGGCAAGTTCCTTTTAACAGAATGAAGAAAATTTTGAGTAGAAAAACACTTCAGAGATCATTCTACCCACTTTCTTTTTCTTTTCCCTCCTCTTCGCTCCCTTTCTTCTGTCCTTCTGTCCTCTTTTAGACAAGACTACTACCCAGAGGAATTAAGACTTTTCCAAAACTGTAGTAGCATCAGGACCACAGAAGAACCTACAAGTTTAAGACTTTTTTCTGAGGTTTTTTAGCAAAATTTTTTTTACCCAGGTCCACTTTTTAAAGCTGTATTAATTTTTATTAGCCAAGTATTTTTATAGATAAGTTTCAACATGAGAAAATATTTTAATTTACAATTTTTGAAAATAAATAATTTTTTTAAATAAAAGTAAGTCCAAATTAATCTCACATTTATATGTAAAGGAATTAAATAGAGAGATATTAAATATAGCAAAATTAAAGAAATAACTGCCTTTGAAAGATAAATTTGGATTCATGTTTATATAACCTAGTTAATCTTGAGAGGTAACTAGCCAATTTTAGACATTTTTAAATACAATTCCTACTTAATTCAACATTTTTATTTTATTCACGTGTCTTGGCTCATAGGAAACAGTTTCAGTAAATATGCTAAGAAAATAATGGTAAAGTTGCCATTCACATACAGTGCAGGTAAATTCTGAATACTCATTAAGAAGAGGCTTCAGGAATAGGAATAAAAGATTTAGTTACAAAATTTAGTTGAATAAATAGCTAAAAGTTCCATGTTATGGAGTTAGTGAATTTGGTATTAATTACCTGGAGTGAGTGAATTCATTCAAGTGTCTCTTTTTTAAATGAAGAAAAACCAAATGAAAGGATATTTCTAAACACTAAAAATGAATCAAGGTGGAACAATAAGGTCAGAATACTACCCCAGGGACTCATTTACTCAGGTGTTTACTGAGTCCAGGACAATGTTAGGTGCTATGTGGGTCTCCTGAATGTTCCTGTCTTCACAGACCTCACAATATAGCATACAATGATAAACAAGTAAATTAAGATATAGGAATTGTGATGAACAGAATACAGAAAAGAACAATGGAGTGTGATACAGACATTTACTTTGGTAAAAGAAGAAAGGTTTGGGGAGACGATATATCAGCTGAAAACTGAGGGTGAGAAGAAATCAGCCATGTGAAGAGGAGAAAGTATTGACACAGGAGCGTGCACGTAAGACCATCCTCAGGTGGGAAAGGCCTGTGTAGAGTTGCAGCAATCCAAAGATCACTGTGAGTGAGGGGAGATGTGGGCAGGCCCAGATCTTGCCAGCAGGGCCAGTAACCCATGGTAAAATATTGCAATTTCTTTCTCAAGTGGAAAGCCATTGTGGTGGGAGAGGGAGGGGCACTAATTAAGCAAAAGGGCAACAATCTGATTTAAGGGTTTGAAGTGTTGTTCTGATTTCCATATGGAAAGCAGATCCATTAGGAGAACTACGCCTGGTGATAATGGTGGCTTCCATTCCCGGCCTGGCAGTGAGAGGAAGTAGTAGAAACATGGGGATACAGTTTAGACAAAGCATTGACAGAAGTATGGCATGAAGGACAAGAAGGAATACCTAAGGTTTCTGATTTGACCTACTGGGGGAAAGTTTATGCCAGTTTGCTAAGATTGGGAAACAGAACCAGTTAGGAAAGGAAAGCATTATTTTGGTCTTGGGCCTAAAGAATTTTAGAGCCCAGTAACTTATGTAAATGAAGATGTCACGAGACAAAAAAGTATGAGCTGGAAATAAGAATTGGAGGAAAGGATATGTTAGCATTTAAAACCATTGGAATTGATGACATTACCTAGTGAGAAAAGGTCCAAGGCTTTTCTGGGGGAAATCCAGTATTTAGAACTTAGAATACTGGGAGTAGATTGAAAAGACATGGCAAATAAGGGGAGAAAATAGTAGGTAGCTTTATGTGTACTGTGTGGGACACTGCTAAGAAGTTGAATAAGATAGCAAAAATAATTTTCTTAAATATTATGAGTAGTAATATTTTAACTTATTAAGAGACCTAGTGTGGATGATTAATGTGATTTGCATGGTGGTTCTTACTCATTTTTATGTACAAACTTTTATGTACAAACTCATTTTAAGTACAAACTTCACATAACAATTTAATAATATCTAGCAATATAATCATTTTGATACTCTTAAGTAAACATTTAATTTTGTTAAAACCTCATTCTGAAGTAAAGATATTTAAGTTGTATTTTCTGCATAATTGATTTTCTCAACTATTCAAGACAATGTGTCAAGTTCTTACTTGGATTGTCTCACCTTGAATCTATGGGCCTTTATTAAGTAAGTAAAGAATTAAACAATTTCTCATACTAATTACAGGTAGTCCCACCAAACTCAAAAAGGAAAAATTCATAAAATATCAGTAATTTTAGAACAGGGCAAGCTGATGGGTGTCAACTGCGAAACAGTGTAAATGACAACCACCTTCAAAGTAAGCAATAGTGATTCTTAATAATGAAGAGAAATGAATATCCTTAGAGATCTGGCAAAAGTTATGGGCTTCCCTTAGAAAAATTTTACACATAATTTCAGGGTATCATAGGTCCCAGATTAGGGACCCCTGGGCTAAAGCGATGTGGGATTAAGTTTGGGAGCCATGGCTTCTGCAGTTGTGAGAGTGGAGCTATGTTGTGGTATATAATGTACCTCAGGAAAGCACACAGTTTACTTTAAATACAGTTATAATAATGGTGTTTATGCAGCTAATTCATTTATTATACATCCCACTCTGAGATAACTTGTGAGCTCTCATAAACAAAATATATTGTGTATTAGAATTGAACCAGAGAAGCAGAGCCAGTATAAAATATATATATACATCCATATATATACATATATATGTACACATATGTACGCACATACACATATATACATATATATACACACACATGCATAGACTCCCATTTGTGTGTGTGTGTGTGTGTGTGTGTGTGTGTGTGTGTGTGTGTGTGTGTGTACGTGTACAGTAGGGTTTTCTTACAAGGGGTTGATTTGTGAAATTAAAGGTGTTCACTGAGTCCAAAGTCTGCAGGGCAAGCAGGAACTGTCATGGGCACGCTACAGCAATTGTCAGGTGGGATTTCTTATTTCTCAGGAAAGCCACAACCCTTCTTTCAAAGTCCTCCAACTAATTAAGCCAGAACCAGGATACACCCTCTCCCTTAAAGATAACGTGATAGGGATTTCTGCTTTTGCAAAAACCCCTTCACAGCAAGACTTAAGTGTTTGCTGGAATAACTCAGGACTATATCCTAGCCATGTTGTCATATCAAAAGCCATCATGACTGATTAAGAAGGGCACATTTTACTTGTAGAAGCTAGTTCTGCACCTGGATAGATCAAGAATATTTTATGTAACTAAAATTTTTCTGATTGTTTCTAAAGTAGCAAACTGACTATTCACTGGAATGGGCGTTAGCCTTGAAAGCAGATGCTGTACAACTGCTCTTATTTTTGTGATGTGCCATTCCAAAACCTTTTCTTGAATATTTGTGGGAGTTCCATCAGATCTATTCATCAACCACAAAAGAAAATGTGTCTTACTGCTTTGTTTTGTACCATGTTTTTTGACCAAATGTGATACACAATCCCATATCACTTCTCCCTCTTACTCAGCAGATGTGGTTCAGTATTTCTCCAAAATTCAGATGGCAGCTTCAAGAAGTTGTAATCTGTTTTATGTACCACGAGAACATTAATCTTTCTGAAGCACAATTCCAGTCATTCTCATACTTAAGGTTTCCCTTTTCTTATAAAGTGCGAACTTTGCAAGTGGGCATTCAAAGCCCTGTGAAATATTGTCCCAGTTGGTATAACTGACTGACTGACTTGGGTGTTCACCAGCACTTGCCATTTTGCAGCCAACTCGGGTTACTTGAGAAAATTAGGATGCCTTTGCTGTTCTCACTGTTCCTTTTATTGTGCAGTTCCCCCACCCCCTGATCGATGTTCTGGTTATTTTATTTTTAAGATTTTATTTACTTTTGTGGAGAAGAACTGGGGTGTAGGACAGAATTGGGGGGTGGGTGGGTGGAAGGACCCACCAGAGACAGAATAGGGAGCAGAACAGACGGATCTACTGAAATACACTGCTGAGGGGAGCAGCGAGTGATACAGGAGAGGTCTGCTGCACTATATGTGGGTCAGCTCCCCGGCTGGGAATCGAACTCAGGTCATTGTGGTGGAAGTGCTGAGACTTAACCCCTGGGCCACCAGGGAGACCTGGTTATTAAAAGCCAGCCTTCAAGTTGTGGCTCAAGTGGCATGTTCCTCATGAACCAGAAGTCCTTATGTGCTGGAATTTTAATAGCACTTTGATGTCATCACTATTCCTTTTACACTTAAAACCCTGTCTAGTTTTGTAGGCTGTAGGTGTGGTAATCTTTCTACTAATAGTAAAATTAGGGCAAGAATGAATAGTGTCCTCATGTGGTTTTCTTAGCACTTGGTGTCGTGCTCTGTAGTGGTGAAATCCTTGCAGTTGTTTTAACTTAGAAGTTATTCAAATGAGTCCCCCAAACGGTTTCCACAACAGCCATATGACCAGAACTAATGCATCACTCCTCTAAGACCAGCAGGTTAAATAACACAGTGCTCCTATGTTAATCTTTTTATTCACACTGTGTAATCACTACTCCAAAAGTGTATTAAAGAGCTTGTGTCTCACCTTAACTACATCACCCAAAAGCTATTGTTGATATCTCATTCCATAGCATTTGTGATGCAACATGTACAAGCCCTTAAACTGAATAAATCCCACATAATTACTTCTGCTTACTTGTTAAAAAAAGAACACTATAGAACTTCAGTACATTCTGCATTTGCTTGCCTTTCATCTACGCCTCCTTCCTGGTCCCCGTTTCCCACACGAACAAGCACTGTCTCTATCAGGGGCATGCACGGACAGAACCGCAACCCCTGCCTGGGGAGTTCTGCCATCCCTGCTTTTAAAAAATCACTCAGTATGATAACCTCTTAGGAGGTAGCTGTGGTTTTGTTTTCTTTCGCTTGTCTTGCCATTTAAGTAGGAAACCATGCTCTGTTGTTGCATTTGACACAGCCTCAGAGTTGCTCAAGTGGGCCATAGAGCCAGACTGCATGGGCTAGAATTGGCTTTGTCACCTGTTAACAGCGTAATCCTGGGCAATGTCTCTGGCCCTTTGTCTCCTAAGCTATACAGTGGCAGAGGCAATGGCACCTCTCCTATAGGCTATTGCCAGAGTCAACAGAGTGCCATTCCCAGTCTCCTATAAATGCTTAGTCAATATAAGCTAACTTGCTGCACTGCAGCTTTGTCGCTGTGTGAGTGAGTGAACTGCCTCTATAGAATCATCTGATCCTATTTCTTGCTGATCTGCCTTCCTGTGTTTGGGGGAGGGTTACAATGGGTGATGCCTTTTTCCCCCTTCCTGGCTGCATGCCTGTCCATTGCCCCACCAAGGGCTGCTTCTCGTGGAACCAGTGTGCACCCAACTTCCCAAGACTCACTCTTCTACCTGAGATACAGCCTTTCTAGAGCCACTGCACTTGACCTGGAACACGGAGGGAGGTCGCCACATGGGGGTAGACCTTTAGTTGAAAATAGAACAGCTATACTAGAAATGTCTTAAGTACAATTACATTAAGGCAGTAAGTTCGGGCCTGGGGAAAAAATGCTCCTATTCAGGAGACACAAGAAATAACCAACTTGGTAATAAAAACAATTAATAGGGTAGAGAATGCCAGATGCTTTCTATACATTACCTAGTTTTTAACTCAATAACCATGTGAATTAGGCAATTTTAAGGGCTTTTCCAGAAGACTGTGGCTCAGATAATTTGCTATACACAGGAAGCAGTGAGTTACAGAGGTAGTATTCACATGCTCTTCACCCTCTATCATTCTACTTCAAAAAACATGGAAGAACAGCCTGAAGTCAATGCAGGTTTGTGCAGATCACGCAACCTGTGGCCTCTCCTTTATCCCTACATATATGGTCTTCTAGAGAAAATCCAGTGAAAGCTGTTTGTACAATCCTACTTTAATATCACAGACAGAAACAAATTTGGAAGCATACACGGTAAGATTTGGAATCTCCTTACTGCTTCTAGAACAGATTTCTTTCCATGTTCTATTCCAAAAGATTATTCTCCCACCATGCCAGTCATGCCATGCTTAAATCAGTCAGGCTGGTTCATGTTCCACAGTGGGTGAGGGGTCAGCCATTCTCCCTCTGGCTGGGAGACAGCCTGCTGCATGCCCTCCGCTCTAGACTTCCAGGGCAGCCTCTGCCTTCTTTGGTTCTGCAGCTCAGTGACAACACTCATGGTTCCATGTGTGCATTTTTTTCGTTTGCCCTCAGTTCAGTTTTGACTTACTGGGGTCCCTTCTACTGACGTGAAGCCTCATGACTAGGTATTGTGCCCTGTGTCTTGGTCTAAGCAAAGAAGTCACTCAACTTTTATTATTTGCATTTTGAGGAAAATAGGCTAGAAACCTGAAAAACAAAATGGACAATCTAAAAACCTACTTGTTACTCCCGGGTGGGTACTCCGCCTGAGCATGACCATCAAGCACCCGTGGGGCTGCCGGGAGGAGCCTGCCATTTTCACTTGTTTCTGAGTCTAGGTTGCTGTATTTCTTTTCTCTGGTTTCCCTTCTCTTGATTCTTTGATTAGATTTGTTTAGGTTTTTGAAAGCCCTGATAACAGTAGGCCCTGCATTTGAGGATATTTACAACCTAATGGTAAAAAAGCCACACATGTGCGGGGACACACACACACACACACACACACACACACACACACACACACACACACAATGTTTAAGAAAAGGCAGATACAGTCAAATAGCAGTAAATGAAAATTTACCTTCAGTTAAAAATGCTTAGTTTTACAAAGTATAAAATGAAATTTCAAATTCAAAGTTGGTTTAATATAAAATATTGAGCTTGTGACAAAAAAACTATAGTGAAGGCCCTCCTATTATGTCCCACTATACAAAATATGTACCCATCAAATAATCAGTCCTGATTATAATTTGTTACTTACTTGTTTTCTTCAATGTCACACGCTCCAAGGTGCTATTGTGACATATAAGAAGTGAGAGAAGGGGACTTGTTGAAAGACTTGTACTTCCTACGTTCGAGTTGCCCATTCTGGACATAAGTGATGATTGGTCAGGGTAGAAAAGTTACTTTGTGGGTGACTAAACTCTGGAATATGGTGGTCTTTAAGGGAGACTTGAGTGCAAGACTGTTGAAACACTTTGACTCCTTCCTTCATGCCCTGCATTTATGTGCAGTTCTCAGGGTATAGAAATGCTAAGAAGTGCAGCCAACCATTTGTCTGAGCAGGTGAAGGCTCGTCTTTCGTTTGATGGGATGATTTCTCAAGAGGGGGTAAGCCAGGTCTTAATCTCACAGAGTCCTTCGCAGTCACATCATGGCAAACATTGAGCTAATAGGCATAGTTCATTATTTACCTTTCTCTCCAGCTCCCGACAAGAGGGGTGAGGGGCTTTCTTGCATATGCAAGAAAAAGTACAGATGTTACACATGTATAAGTTTACACACACACACTTACAAATACTAACTTATTTGCTTTGGTGTGCCAGACAACTCCTAAACTTAGAATAAGAAAATATTCCAGAGCGACAAAGACTTACAAAAGATGTAACGCCTGGGGGATGACCTCATCTCTGGGAGGCCAGGACCCTGGAGTGTTTTCTCTGAACTGTCATCCCAGCCTCAATAGTCATTAAATGTAGGACTTCTCTTTTTCTTCCTCTATTCATTCGCCCGCCTTTCCCCCTTTCTTTCTCCTAAGAAGTTGTTATGTTCAGCCACAGTTTGCAAGCAGGGCCTGCTGTTTAGGTATGAGGAATGGCACAGGATTATATCCAGCACTATATACTTAGGGGAAACCAACAACTTATTCTCTTAAGGTCTACAAATGGCCTTGACGATGAAAAGTGTAGAAATGCCAAGTAACATCACTTTTAGGAATGTTTGTTTGTAGTCTGGTAAGAGGGGTTACTCTCTGGCCTCAATGGCAGTTCTGAGTTCTACAGCTAAATTTACACCAGTTTCTCTCATCCAGGAGAAGCAGAGTTTCTTGTATGCATATCAGTGATGGAGAAAGCATTGTCATTCTTAGTAATTTTGAAAAAAGTGGTCACCCAAAGGAAGAGGACATTGGTAGCAACTCAGGGAAGAAGGAATGGAGAGGCACACTCTCAGATGCTCTGCAAGGCATCTGATAGTGATTGCAAGGGAATGTGGAGTTGGATAAATGAATAGAATATGAAGAGAGACAACACTGAATCAACTTAAAATGCTGTCCAGTGTAGAAGGCTCACTGATGCCTCTTTTGCTAAATGAGTGCAGATGGCACACGAGAGTGACAGGATGGCACATGGTTGCTTCCCAGGACCACTTGTCATGAGCTTGTCTTCTTTGAAATAAAAATGGGAATCCCTGGAATGAACCTTAGCAAAGAAGAAAGATCCCAGAATATGATACACTCACTTTGAAAAATAAGGCTGTGGCAAAATTTGAATCATGAAAAGAAATGTCAATCAGTGAAGTTTAGTGCAAACAACAAACTAACTCTTGTTTAGCTATCAGTAAAGGAACGTACAGGAAGGATGTGAGGGCACCTCAGAGAATTAACAAAGCTGAAGAAACAGGCCATGGACAGAGGTCTGAGCAAATCAGAGACCCAGTGAATGGTGTCACCAGGACTCAGTCCCCAGGGAGATTCTGGCTTCTGGACTGCTGTTACCCTGCTTAAGATTCAGGAACCAGGAGAGAAGGCCCAGTGGAGGTCAAGGGGCAGCTTCTCCTTATTTGAACAACGTGAGCAGCAGTCCTGGGAATTCAGAGAGGCGGAGTGGAAGGCACAGTGGTCCTGGAAGGTTCCGGGGCCGATGTACCACACAAGCCCTGATGTTTAAGAGACTGCAAGCACCAAGCGAGTACCCACAGGGAAATTGAGGAACCCCACAGAAAGTGGATACTGGGCATTAAAACAGTTGTCCTCTACACATGGGGATGGAGGGCAATGGAGAAAAGAACACTACGTGGAGACATGCAGATTCAGACAAGTCCTTGTGTGACATCTAGGACATCACTCAGGGCTCTTGATTTTTCTCTCTTCAGTACAAACTCTACTGTCGTGTTCAGTGTCATGCCTGAATATCAAGCTAGTTTTTCCTATTTTACCTCATTTAACTCGAGTCACTCAAAGCATTTTGAGCAGTTGTCACATACAAGGCATCAAGCTAAATGTTAACAAAATGTTATCCCTCCTGACAAAGTCTCTAAGAGAAAAGCTCAGGAGAGCCAAATTCCTGTCCTTACTCCAACAATTAGTTTTACTCATTTTTTTTTTTTTTGTTAATGGTATATTCCCAGACTATCAACCTTGAAACCTTGGAGTCATTTACAACTCAACCTTTTTCTTTATCTCCCATCCCACCCTGCAAGTATTACCAATCTTTCCTCCCAATGCTGGATACCCATTTCTACCTTCCTCATCCAGTACCACCACTGTCAAAGCCCTCAAGACTGCTCCCATTTTTCGGAAATATCCAATTAGCTGAGCTTGCTCGCTTGGTTTCTATATTCCCCTTCTTTCCTTTCTGAATACAGATTCCATATGCCCTGCAGCAATTTCATTCTGACCTCAGTAAGCTGATTTCCCACTATACCTAGAACAGCTCCAGGCAGATCAGTCCTTTCATTAGCCTTCAAACACATCATGTTATTCCAACTTCCTGCCCCTCCTTCTCCTCTCCTTCCCACCTGGATTCTACTTCATCTCAGCCAGCCACTTAAATAAACCAGGGCTCTCAGCTCTGGTTGCAAACATTTTTTTTTGACAATATATTTATTTATGCATAGAAGAATGGGGGTTGAGACAAGAGGTGGGGGGGGTGAAAGGATTCATCGGAGACAGAGTGGGGAGCAGAACAGGTGGATCTACTGAAATACACTGCTCAGGGGAGACAGGGGAGACAGAAGAGGTTTGCTACGCCCTGTGGGTTAGCTTCGGGTGGGGGGGACCGAACTAGGGGTAGGGTGGGGGGTAAAACTCAGGCCATTACAGTTATAGCATGATAGTGCTGAGACTTAACTCCTATGCCACCAGGGAGGTCCTGGTTACATACTTTAATCACTTAAAGAATTGTGTTTTGTTTTTTTTTTAATACTAGCGGGAAGGACCCAGCAAAATATCGAGGGCCTGAGTATTTTTAAAATTTCCCTCAAGTAATTTTCACATATTGACATAGTTTAGAACAAATGTTCAATCATCAGACCTCATCTAAGTGTCTGTGAACCACTCCTGCTCCTCCTGGTCATGGCAGCCATTCTGCCTTCCAGGCCTGTCTTTCCTTGAACTTCTAGAAAGCTACACTTCACATCATGCAAGCTACTGCTACTTCTCTACTTGATAGTATTTTTCCTAATTGTCTCTGATGTCTAAATAAGTTCCTTTAGGGCAGGAATAAGGGTTTAGGTGACCAGTAAGCTCTTCCAGATAATGAAATGTGTAGGATAAATGAAATTGTCAGTTTTTTCCGCCCTCCCGCCATTAGCATTAGTGATAGAGCCCTGCGGTCCTACAAACATGCCTGATGGCAGCACCTGGAGTGGGGTATAGGTGTGTGTGAGTGGCACACCTGGGCCTGGAGACTGAGCATATAAAAGCAGAGACCAGAGCTTGGCGGCAGAGGACCATGCTGTGGGGCACAGCAGAGAGACCAGAGGGAGTAAAGATTGTCTGGGGGCTGGGAGGCCTGCCAGCCTCCTGGCCTCCCGGCCCCTTGGCCCCCCTGCCTGCCCTGCACCTGGTTGCCTCTCTACAAATGCTGTAGAAAACATTAAAAGCCTGAAAAAGCCACTGAGGGCTCCAGGACGCCTCCTTTACCTGTCTGCCTGGATCACAGAGAACCTGCCCTATGCCCTGCTGGTGCTACAAAATGTAAAAGTGATGGCAGCAAATCCAAGAATCTCTCAAATGACTGTGAGTTGCAGTAAAGAACTGAATATGCCCCCACTCCACCCCATGGAATCCCCAACCCCAGTACCTTCGAATGTGACTACATTTGGAGAGGGTCTTTAACAAGGTGGTTTAAATTAGTTAAGGTGGACAACAATCCAAACTAACTGATGTTCTTCTAAGAAGAAGAAAAAATTTGCACACAGGGGAAGACCATGTGATGATACAGTGAGAAGGACCAAGGAGAGAGGCCTCAGAAGAACCCAAAGCACCCAACACCTTGATCTTGGACTTGGAGCCTTCACGATATGAGAAAATGAACTTCTGTTGTTTAAGTCACCCAGTCTGTGTTTCTTTGCTATGGCAACCCTGGCAAACTAATGTAAGAACTAAAGGTGTAAGCAAACTTAAAATCATGAATTTAAGGAAGATCCTCTACATTATAAGCTCTGAGCTGTCAAATACCTCTCCTAACAGTCTGAGCCCTTTGTAGGCTGCTCTCCCAGGCAATAGCTTGAGGCCTTCATAACTAAATGCTAGGGCATCGTCACTGGAGATCCCGGAAACACAAACACATCCCACACACGAAGCGGCAGAACGTCTGCACCTGGGAGGCTGTGTATGCCGTTCAGCTGAGCCCTTTAGAAGAAGGTATATCGGCCTGTCCTTAGAGAACCTGGGAGCAGAACAGAAACCAGCCCTGGTTACCTCTCAGCAAAGGAATGAGTTGGAAGGACCTGAAGTCTTTTTCTATTGTTGGGTTCCGAAGAAGCTACCATGAGTTCTACAGTCACTGCTGCCACTTGGTAACTGACCCTTGTCTAGGTCAGCCTCCCCTTGAGAACACAGCCCGGCCACCACCTGAATTTCAGCCCTGTAAGGCCCTGAGCAGAGCAGCCAGATAAGCCTGCACTTCTGACCTTCAGAAAATTGTGAGGTAAAATGACCGGTTGTTGTTTTAAGCCATTAATGTGTGGCAACTATTTACACAGCAATAGTAAACCAGTTGAGAACAGAAATGAATATAAAACTTATTTATTAAATCCTAGAATATTCGAACAAGGGCCCATAATTTAAAACTCAAAGGAAATTAGGTTTTATTTGGACACCTAAAAGTTAGTATGGCTTCACATGTCAGAGAATAAATTTACAAACATTTTATCCAAAGAACTGGTGGAGTTAAAAATATTTTTTAGAAAGATATCCACAAAACCATGAAAAATTTCTTTTGAAAGTTAGGGCTTATTCCATGCCTGATTTGAAAAATGATTTGAGGTGACTTATAAGGTATATTTGATGACAATTAAAAAGACAAATAGTAAATAAACTATAGAGAATGAGGCATAAACAATATAAGAAACTTGGTTAAGTATAAGGAACTTAGCTTTGAATTTCTTAGAAATCAGTATTTTTAAAAGGGTAAAATGATAAATTGTAATAAGAAAGTTTCAGGTCTCTGTATACATTACAATGCTCTGTAGAACTTTTTTTAAAAAAGATTTATTTTTATGTACTTATGCCTACAAGAACTGGGCTAGGCCAGAGGTGCAGTGGGCGTAAGAGGATTCAGCAGAGACGGAGTGGAGAGCAGAATAGGTGGATCTACTGAAATACACTGCTGGAGGGAGCAGTGGACTAAACAGGAAAGGTCTGCTGCGCCATGTGAGTTAGCTCCCTGGCTGGGGATCAAACTCAGGCTGCAGTGGCTAGCAATAGCTTGATAGCTGGATTGCTTGATAGCTTGATAGTACTGAGACTTTAACCCCAATGCACCAGGGAGGCCCTGCCCTGGGGAACTTTTAAAAGATCATCAATGCCTGGGTCTTATTCCCCAGAATTCTAACCTTTTAGTTACAGGATAAGTCTGGTCCCACAGCATTATTATAAGCTGTTCCAGGCAAACCTATCATGTACCCTAAGCTAAGAATTTTTTTTAATATATATTTTTATTGTTATTTATGTCTTTTACATTTTGCATTCCCCTTGGGTAGCCCACCACCAATTCACCCGTGATCCATCTCCATGGTCCCTTGTGTTCTTTTCTATTACATTTTGTGTGCTTTTCCTTCCCTCCCCCCC